>BHFT01027996.1:11500-23805 GCA_004320025.1 Laticauda laticaudata | reverse complement strand
CAAAGTAATTCTGTTTAGCATTTTTAATTTTTTGTGCTAGTTCCTCTTTTTCCATTAGTCCCATTTTATGTTTGATGACTCCTGCTTTTTCTTCTTGGATTACTGGGCCTTTTGCTTCAAGTCAATGAATTTGGGTGCAAGTAAAAACCAAATATTGCATCTTATGCTTGCTAGTTGAAATAACATGTCTTTGGGACAGCAAGATCACCAATAAAGGAGTCCCTGCCAAAAGGGAAATCCAAGGTACTGTATGTATGTGGATATTGCTTTAGAATGGCTGCCTTGTTTGTCTTCCCAATGATGCAATGACAGAGCACTTCAAGGGATGAAGATTTGTTTATTAATTTGGTGCTTGATAATATGGGAGTATAAAGGAGCTACTTGGAAAATGATTACTAGAGTTAGACTTGATTACCATTACTTCTGTAATAATAGCAGTCGGAAATGACAGAGACTACAATCTGTCATTACAGAGAAGAGAGGGCAAGTGCAGGAGAAGGAGTGGCAAAACCTGGGAGCAGAATCAAAAGAGGAATCAGCTTAGAGTATCTATGTAGCCACAAAAGGACTAAGTCCAATTTCCTTTGAATTCCATTGACCCTTATTTAGTACCAAATTAGTGATAAACACTCGTTCAGTAGATTCCTAATTGGAACCTCATGTGTGGTCTGATCCTTCATGCCTGACAGCAGACCAGTGAATGGCCTCTCTTCCTTTCAGGTTGAAAATTAACCAAAGAAGTTGATAACAATGATAAATCCTCTAACCTGGAGATTCTGCTCATTAATGCTACATCAATTAAGCACACTCTTCTTTCATTGGCCCCTTGCTTTATCAGGAAGTTGACAGTAATGAAGTGGATGGACAACAGACTAGAACTCAAATGAAGGAATTCTTCAAACATTTTTTCAACTCCATTTAAGATCTTATTCCATAGTAGTGGAAGCAACACAGAGGTCCTACTTTCTGCCTCCACTGAGTCTATGTAAAACAGCTCAGCTATGATCCCGGGAGCTGCAACCAACTAGACTCATTATGAACAATTCTCATTATTTGTTGTTGTAATGGTATGTGAAATGATGTTGGGAGACTGGGGAAGAACCACAGCCAGGGCAATGGTTGGATAAGAAACAGCTTAACCCACAGAAGGAATGTAGAAATGGCAAACATTTCAGAAGGCACCTCTCTAGTTTCTTGGTTTGTAAAGGTAACAGGAAAATATACTTTCAAACTTGAAAGATTCTGTTAACAAAACCTCAAAATAAAGTAGTTCATCTGGGCGTGCTTCCTGTCTGGACCATCTCACAAGGCTGACATTTGCAGTCAAAATCAACCAGAGCCTCAGTTTAGAGTCCAGTATTATAATAGATTACACAACAGATAGCTAACTTTAGGGTCAGGCTCATATGGATTTCTTCTGGGCAGCTTATGGATGTCAAGGATGTGAACAGGATAAGTCAAGGTTCTACATTGTTTGTTTATTCAGTTTTTGCCCTTCCTGGCTATTTAAACAAGCCAGGTTAGGACTGGCCCCAAGGTTAGAAGAGATGATTAATGCCTCCTTGAGCAAGAGATGTGTATCTCTTGTTCAAGCATGATTAAGCAAGGCAGGTAAATATTTTTTTTACTGAAAAAGTCCTCCCTTGACCCAGGAAACCTTTCTAATTATAGACCCGTCTCAAATGTCCTATTTTTGAGCAATTTCACTAAGAAACTGCCTTTATAGCTCCAGATGCATCCATATCCATTTTCTGTACCAATTTCAATCAGGGTTTCAAATTCCAAGTAAAGTCACTTTTTGCAATTGACTGAAGGTGAACTTGTCAATGCCAATGGTGTTCAAGTGGTGCTTCATTGTTTTGGGATTGCATCCAAGGCACATATTACTATTGGGACTATCTTTGCTTACTTCTGCCACAATCATTCTAACTCTTACTTGCAGCTCCTTCTGTTTTGTTATTTCTGTTTGCTCTATTTCTATTTGCAGATCTTTATATTTTGTGATATTCTCCAGTTCTTTCTCTTCTCTTCTGCTCTCTCCAGGTCCACTATTCCAACTTTTTTGTCTTTCTTACTGAAGGTCAAAAGGGTAGAGGGGAGAAAGAAAAAATATGACTCCATAGTATTTTTTCCTAAGCCAGGAGATGACAATTCTATTGTAAAATAATAGTTTGGCTGTCAGTTTTCCAGTTCTGTTGTGAGACACACTTGCATGCTTCCCGAGGTATACCACAGGAAGCCTAGCTGGCTTTGCACCAGAAAGAAAGACAAGTGGTTCTTCCTGCAACATCGTTCAAAGCTCTCTTCCTTCCCTAGAACTGCTCTTAAACAGGCATCACAACTTAGAAGGTTCAAGCTGACAGGAATCTGACTGCCTTCATCGAGCACCAATGCATCTTCCCATCAAAGTGGTACCTATTTATTTATTTGCACAGAACATACTTTTAAACGACAAGGTGGGCCGAAGTTGAGGTGAATGACCTAAGCTCACCCACCCTCAATGCTTCTGGTAGGACCACCAGAGCAGAGACCAGCTCCAATGTCATTAAGCCACTGAGCCACCATGTCTCTAACTTGCCAAATCACTTTGATCAATAGGAGATTTTCCCTTGAAGATACCTTGGCTGTCTACATAAGAGGAATTTTTCTGCAGTTCCAAAGCTGTCAAATATTCTCCCTGGAGAGTTATGTTTGGTTTCCATTTTCCCAATATTCAGCATAACTCCTCAAGTTTTAATCATTATATTTAATTTTTAATTTAATTTATGATTTGCACCTGTTTTCTGGTTATATTGATGTTTTAAGGATTTGTAAATTGACTTGATTATCAAACAAATAGAAAAATGGATTAATAAATAAATCCACCTTCTCCTATAATGAAAATAAGCAGATGGACTAGATCCTTTGTTTCCAGTGTAATAAACTCAATCAATGTGCCAGGATGTCAGTGGTGCTCCAAGCATCTCCATTGGAAAACACACCCTCATGATGGTAGACAAATTCACCTAGCTATCTCAGTTCTACACTTGGAACAACCTCTCTCTTGACTCTGATTTGAACGCTAGGCATTGGCAAGCAGCCAGCAGCAAATGGGACAATGTTATGCTGACTACTAACACAAAGATGCAAGTCTATCGGGCAGTTGTTTTGAAGTACCCCCCTCTATGGCAGTGAAGCATGGACACTCTACTCTCATCAGGAGCGCAGGCTGAAACGCCTTTCACCTTCGTTGCCTCCGCAGACTCCTTCGTATCACCTGGCAAGATCACATAACCAACATTGACGTCCTGGCCAAGCGCAGGGTTGCCAAGCAATGTATGCCTCTGCACAGCAAGACGCCTGCGTTGGTTGGGCCATGTCATCCGCATGGACGACGACCGTATACAAAAATGCTTTTTTGGAGAGCTTGCCACCGGCACAACAGGCATACTGGGCGCCCAGCTCTCTGCTACAAGGATGTCTGCAAGCGGAGATCTTAAAGCTGGCGGATTCAACCCCTCTCAGCTCGAGCAACCATGACCTCAAATCGCCAAGGTTGGCGAACAGCCACCAGGAACATCACTCAGGCAGCTGAGGAAAGAAGAAATATCCGATGGCGAGAAAAACAGTCCACACAGAATGCAAAGGACAAGAGCGGTTCCACCACAGACCAGACAATTTCCATGTCCATTTCCATGACGCGAATTTTCCATGATCTCCCGAGATCGACGGAGCCAACAAAACTCAATCAAATAAGCAGTTTGTACATGGCAGTCTTTAATGTAATAGTCATTCTGAGATAGGAGGAAAATACACTTTGCCAGGTTTTGTTTTGAGCCAAATTTCCTATTTTCTTTCATATGACTCTGGGATCCAACAAAGAAAGAAAAGCTGACAAAGATAATAATCATGGTGTAGCATGAAAAGTCCTTTGATCTTTTCTGCCTGCTTTTTTGGCACTGTGAGACCGCTAAGCCTGCACATAAATTGTGGGTATGAATTGCCAGGTTTTACTACCCCAGGATCAGGCTTAAATTGCCAACTAGACAACAAGGACATTTGGCTAGAGGATTCCTTGTGGCCATTTTCAGAAATGCTATGCAGAAAGACAAAGACTCTTTCTGATATTTGCATGCCAAAGAACTCTTTTTTTTTTTGTCTATAGCAATAGCACTTAGACTTATATACCACTCCACAGTGCTTTAAAGCCCTCTCTAAGTGGTTTACAGAGTCAGTCTATTGCTCCAAAAAATCTGGGTCCTCATTTTACCAACCTTGGAAGGATGGAAGGCTGTCAACCTTGAGTTGGTCAGGATCGAACTGCCAGCATTTGGCAGAATTAGCCTGCAATACTTTATTCTAATCACTGCACCACCCACCACAGCTCTTAAAAAGTATAGTATGATGAGAAGTATAGAGTGAAAAGAAAAGTTGTTCATTTATCTAAAGAAGGTCTATGATGTGTGAAATGGAATAATATAGATGTGAGGACTGGAAGTGGAACCCTAAAAGAGTAAACCAAAGATCCCTCCTGCTTCCCACAGTGCCCAATGATGGGATGTCAGAAACTGGTTCACAACTGGCTGCCATGTTGCTTCTCAGCAGGGATCTTTCAATGACGCTTTGCTACAGAAGCTACTGATAGGAATACATGGAAGTATCCTTTGTAGATTTATATAATCCTTTTAAAAAATCCTCAGACTGCAAATCTGTATACATTTTTAAAGCATGCTTAATATTAACATTTGTCTTCTTGGAGCATAAGT
Organism: Laticauda laticaudata; assembly: GCA_004320025.1. Taxonomy (NCBI): domain Eukaryota; kingdom Metazoa; phylum Chordata; class Lepidosauria; order Squamata; family Elapidae; genus Laticauda; species Laticauda laticaudata. Next base: position 19,060 of record BHFT01027996.1, on the reverse strand, counting down.
CACTTATTTTTCTTTTCTCCCCAACTCTGCTTTGCTTTTGAAGATGCTGTTGTAATCAATTGCGTCTTCAGAAGCAAATAATAGGTTATGGAAGAACATGATGACAGAATAAGGCATTGGCAAATGCTTTTCCAGCAAATAAAGTGTCATTTGTGGTTGACATTTTTTTAAATGTACAAATATATTGCATTCACTTAAAAAAAACAGACTGCAGTTTAGGATGCCCCTTGGCCCTTAGCCATCACCACATGTATGAGTGACAGCTGTGATGAAGACTAAATTTGCACACCTACAGCTTGTGTGATTTATGGTCCACTTATGTCATTATGCAGGATTATGTAGTTACATCCCATTTTGACAATTGCAATGTGTTCTACATGGGACTCCTCTGGAAAAATATCTGAAAATTACACTTTCTGCAAAATGCATCAATCAAGCTAAAAATCTATAAAATGCATCTCTTTTTCCAAGCTTTTAAATATTAGTTATTGCTAGCATTAATGTTCATGTATTTGTCTTATTTGCATTCACTTTAATCATTTTGGCCATCTTCAACATTGAGTAGGAAAATGGATCATAAATTGAATGTATAAAGACATGTTCAACTGTGTTTTGTAGGAGCAAAGGCATATTATTACCCAAGAGCCAGTTTGATGTAGCGGTTGAGGCTGCAGGCTAAAAACCAGGAGGCTGTGAGTTCTTGTTCTGCTTTAAAGCATAAAGCCAGCTGGGCAACTTAGAGTCAATCACTCTCAGTCCTAGGAAAGGAGCAATGGCAAATCATTCTCCAAAGGTTCTTGCTATGAGAATAAGAAAGTATAAGCACTCACTAGAGGTCAATGCTGACTTGAAAGTGTGCACATGCATTCACTCACACATACATACAAGCACACACAAAAGTATCTACTACTGGGATGGAATCAGAATGATGACCTGCACACTGTCATGTCATAATTCAACTCCCACTCCAGGTAACTAAATAGAGTATATTCTTCTTCTTCTGTGTCTGTGTCTAGATCAGGGGTGTCAAACTGGTGGCATGCGGGGTGGATGTGTCACATGCAGGCCACACCCATCCCAGCTCTGCGAAGGGAAAAAACATGGCGATACATCATGTGACGGCAACATGACACGGCAAGTTGGACACCTGTGGACTAGATCAAACTTCAAATTGCAGAATGAAGCCACTTTCTTGGCTTTGTCAGTGGCCAAAAATAAGTCATGATTGGTACATGTTTCTGGTATTAGCTGAACATACCAGCAGATGGGCCAGGTACTCTGTTTCTCCACATTCATACAGTGTGTTGTTATCCACCCAAAGCCTCTACTTGAGCATACTGGTTTTACACTTAGGCACTCCAACTCTCAATCTATTCAGAGTCTTCCAGGTCGGGCACCATGGAAAAGTGGGGAAGAGAGGAAGGGAATAAGAACTGGGAGGTGGGATGAGTCAAGGACACTCCACAGCCAAAAGGTTGCAAAGAAGGCACCAGTTTTGCTCTGGTTTCTGTAATGGAACCAGAGAGAAAAAAATACCTCAGTAACTCCATTCTCACAGCAGCAGATTTCATACTGATCTCACATCTGCTAATCCAGAGTTTACCTTAGTGTCTCTTAGTTTGTTGTTCTTATAATTACCTCGTGCCAAATATGCTGTGAAGTTTTAATCAAGAGCTACAAAAGAAAACCAGGATTTCAAGACACGCTCCCAGTGCCAATCTGCTATGCAACTGTATTTACAGGGCTACTTTTACTCCTATTAAACATGTTTTATCGTTATGTTCAATTTTAATTTTACCTGTTGTTCTCCTAGATATCATTAATTTGTTCTTCCACTCCTTATTTGGGTATGGGTGTATGCGTGAGAGCATTATCAATTGTGGCAAGTGAATATGAAATTCTACTGCCCAATGGCTAATTAGAAGATGCTTTTCAAAAACCTAGTTCAATGAATGCATCATCTTTCTAATCATATTTATCATGGAGTATGGAGTATTAAAACCAACATCCCCAGAACCCACCACGCACAAGCTGCTTATTTGATTTTGTTTATTTGAAAGCAGATCACACTAAGTGTCAAGAAAATATCTAAAACCAGGCTTAAAATTCTTAGCAGAAGCCTACTGTGTTTGGGCAAGATCTCAAGCACTTCTCCCAGATCACTTTCAAAAGTCACTCAGCCCTGGTAAATGCATTGTTTGCAAGCTCTATAAAATTATAGAGCCTGACACCTTAATGAATCCAAACAATCTCTAATGGAACATTATTAGATTGTGTTGATGAAACAGCATGAACTTGTTTTGTAACATTTAGTTAGCTGGGTGCCGTGAAGTCTGGCTTGACCATTGGCAGCCTTATGGAGAAGTGTCCATCATCTCAACTTGTCCCTAGTGACCACCTGTAGCTTTTCCAAGTGCTTATCAACTCTCTCACCCACCCTTTTTTTTACTTGTTAAGTCTTTCCAAATATCTTTAGTTCCATCATTCCACTCACACCCCATGTTCAAAATATACATACATGTTTGCTGATCCTGAGTTCTTAAGCCTTGATTACATTCAACTAGCAGGTTGCCTTTGCATAGTTGATCGTTCCTTAGATTGATTTTATATTCTCTTGTTTTCTAGATTAAGTCTTAAGGGCAACACCTACTTGCTTTAATTTTAATGTAACCTATATAACTCACACCAACCTGCCTCTTCCATAATCTGTGCTTGGAAGTGCCCTTGTGCTTGTGTTCAACAGTTTGTGTACTAGACCTGATTCTACTATTGTGCATTTGGTGATGTTCATGTGTCGATGTGGTTTAAAGCAACTACACATGGACCACAACTGCATGATCAGTCATTTACAGCCATTTCACGTTAGAACAGCCCCTCCCTAAAACATACCTACAAGCTGGCTCCAAAGTTCCAAGAGCTGCCCTCCCCATGGACATGTGACCACATTTCTGGTGCTCAGCAACTTGCCTGGATTTATAGTTGTTTGCAGCATCCCATGATTATGCAAAGGAAGAATGTTCTGCCCCAAACTTGACTAACCCTATCCTACATTGTGTGGTGTTCTCTCAGTCAAAAGTTTCCCAATAGTTTAAGATTTTGCTATTTTCCCAACTGTTGCATTTCAGTCATCTTTTATCAGTAGAGTGTCTTTTAGGGGATCCCCCTTTCAGTTTTGCCATACAATTTTTCTGTCATCTTCCATTGCCTCTATAGTAAGTGCATACAAACTTGTGCATATACAGTGGGGCTAACAGGATTTCCACTCATTCCAATTGGTAATTTACCATCAAGACCTGCTTAATTGGTATACAAATGACAGATCAATCCTCTGTGAAAAATATGTCTTTTTTATTCCATAAATAATCCAGTGTTATTGCAAATAAGGTTTTGAGTCATCATTTTCTCAAATCTGTGTTCTTTAAACAGTAGGAATAGCTTCCTACCATCAGGTTCAGTATAGAAAATATACAGTACATTTTTAGCAAATGTTCAGGACCAAAGGATGATTAACATTGCATACAGGTAAAACGTTTATCTGGCAGTAATACCCAGGTTTATTTTTGAAACAGGAATGCATAGGATCAGACTGTCAGGTAAAATAACAAACTGCTAAATTTTGACTGGAAAAGTATTTTCTTGCAGTGCATCTTGGTCAGTGCAGTGTTTTTTCCTCCTGATTCACAAGATCCCCCCTTTTCTTTCCAAATACCGGTTGCTTTTAGATGAAGCATTTATTGCATAAATCACTTTTCCCCCAATTCAGGGAATTTCTTCCAGATAATATGATTCATTTAATAACTGGCCTGTATTCTACCATTTTGTATCCATTTTTCAATAACTGATCCAGAAGACATAGAAGAAAATAGCAGTGCAATTATGCAATAGATGAAAATAAGATTTTGCTTGAGAAAGGCAAATTGATATACCGATGGCACCCTTTCATCTCTTGCCAAGACTGATTACTACGGACTTATTTGCTGTCCTATACCTAGCCAATCTTCTTCATTTCCACAAGGAGCTCAACATACAATGATATCCCATTAAATTTAGTTCTAAGTATCCATTGGTAGAATCTGATTCGGATCCTTTTACAATGCTCTCAATACACACTTTTAAAAGCAGAATGGAAAAACAAGTTATGTCAACTTTCTTCCCTGACTGACATTCAGTTGAATTAAAACTGTCCTACTGTTCCCAAGAAAGGTAATCTAAAAAACAAAGCAACACAAATAGCATGTGTCTCTTTTAACTTTCAATTGTTTGCTTTTGCTTAGAAGTAAATCCATAATATGAGCGATTACAATGCCATTGGTTCAACCAGATTCTTTTAGGGTCTGAAATTAAATCATGACTGTTAAAAAAAAGTTATAAAAAGTTATAATAGCCCCGCTAGCCTTGAGATGGTGTTGTGCGTGTGTGTGCGCGCACACAAAAGAGTTAATTTGTTCTTGTTGCATCACATTTCTTGATTTCCCACCAGTGAACTTCATTCCATTCATTGTCAAATTTGACATTTTAAAATGGGGTAGGAATTAAAATGGTTTGAAGGTCTTATTTCCTTTTGAAAAGTTTAATAAAATACATAGACATGTCAATTTGGGAGACGTTGCCCTTGAGATTCGTTTTCTAGACACCAAAACTTTGCTCAAAACTAGCAGCAAACAAAGCACTGGAGCTGGCTTTGTAGAATGGCTCTTACCCAATGCTGACTTCAGCATAAGCTGACAAATTCAATCTTATTTGAAACACACTGCATTCTGCTTCTGTAAATCTGCAAATCAAGCATACTAGAAGCATTAAAGCACATGTCACTTTTAAAGTTTCAGTGCAATGTAATTAGAATGTAAAGTCTCACTCAACCAGCATTCTCTCATGCAGGTTTACACTGTTGATATGCTATGAGCAAATTAACTTTGGTCCCCTGCATTTCATTCCCCGTTTTCTAAGGAACACAACCAAACAAGCATAACTGCTATGATTCCTATTTACTTCCTATGATTCATTGTTAACATTTAAATAACCCTGCCCACCCTCCCCACAAAAATCTGGATTATTCCCATGAACACCTGTGCATAAGAGATTTTTTTGCATCTGAGACATAAATTTGTTACTTAGACATTTGTTGGAATCTATTTCAAACAAGCTGACAGCAGGCATTCCTGAGTACAAGTTTTTAATCATCTCAATTCTTGGTGTCTTCCATCTATATGTTTCATTTTGATCAGAGGCACAAACTCTTTCGTAGCAAATTGCAAAAGGACCAAGGAGTTAGAAAATTCCTGAATTAGAAAGCAAATGAATGAATAATACTTTCAAAGCACACCGTCTTGTATTTGCAATTGTGAATGTAAGGGTTAAAAGCCATTCAAAAATAAATATCTCAGATGTAAAAGAACCAAAAAATGGAAAGTAAGTTTCAGAGATTTGCCAACAATTTAAAAAAAAACCAAACAAACCTGCAGTTAAAGAGTGAGAAAGCAAGAGCAAAATCTGCCATTCTTGACTAGTTTCATCAAGTTTCAGTGTCAAACCCTCATGTTGGGTGCTTTGTTTTATATACACAATATCATATATTTTCCCCAACAGTATTTCCTTAGAGAATTAAATATTAAAAACGGCAGCTTTTCTTCATTTGAAAAGTTTGAAATAAACAAAACAAGGAATACTTTTTTTGAAAAAATTACGGAGAGAAAACTAGCTTTTTGTTTGTACAAATATAGATATATATTTTCCAGGATTTAATGATTTGAACAGAGATGGCCTGCGTAATGAACCATCATCATGGTCCCGGTCACCGACCCAAATTGGATCCCGCACTATGATAATAATGTATTGCAATACATCAGAAACGGGAGCAAAAGCAGGAACTTTTTCATCCAAGCATTTTGCGCCGATGGAAACTGGTGCACCGAAAGTCAAAACGGTGGGGAGGGGGGGGGAGCGGGGGGGGGGACGCACAGCTTTGCAGTCCCTGAGATGATGTGAAGGAAAAACCCGGGAGGAAAGTGCTACACGAGGGATTCACACACAGGCACCGAGTCCGAGTCTTGGCTGTGCATAGAGCTTAAACCCGTGTCGGAATCCTCGTCTTCCCGATCCTCGCGGTCTTTGCTCAAACTCCGGGCGGCTTCCTCCCCCCAATCTCCCGAGGTGATCGGGACCGAGGAGGGCAGCTCGTCGCCCGGGTTGAAAGGTCGCTCGTCCTCGTCTGCCACCGCCGTTTCCTCCTCCTCCTCCTCCTCCCCCTCCCCTTCCACGTGTAAGGACTCCAGGGAATCGAGCAGGCGCTGCAGCTCCCGCTCTTTATCGGCCCAGGCGCGCTGCGTAAATTCCAGGTCCGACTTCACGGCGTCCAAATCCGTGTTGAGGCGCAGCCCGATGTAGAGGCTGGTGCTCAGCTGCGTCTTGACGCGCTCCTGCTCCACGTGGAGCTCGCCGCCGCCGCCGCTCAGCTCGGTGGTGTTGCAGTCCGTCTCGGAGAGGCTGGCGCTGGAGCCCTTGGCGGCCGCCAGCTCATCCCGGCGCCGCCTCATCCAGCGCTCGTTGAGCTCCTCCTGGATCTCGCCGGCCAAATGCTCGATCAGCTCCTCCTGGCGGCGCCACTGCTCCTGCACCCGAGCCACCTGCTCGCACTTCCACGCGTACTCCTCCAAGTCCTCGCCGCCGGCCGCGGGCTTCTCCAAGTCCCCCGCCGCTGCCGCGGCCGGGGCCGGGGCCGGGGCCGCCCTTGCGGGAGACTTCAGCTCCTGCTCTCCCGCGGGGGGTTCCGGCTCTTCCCCGACCAAGTAAGTCTCCTGCACGTAGTTGACCCCGTGGCGTTTCATGCGGTCGAAATGAATCCTCGCCTCGTAGCGGTCGATCTCCCGGTCTAAGTCGCGGAGCCGCTTGATCTGCTGCCGGATGGTGTGATCCTGCGAAAGGACCAGATGCACCAGAGTCTCCATCCTTTCGCCCGCCGGGGCTTCCTTGGCCGGCGGCTCCTCGACCTGCGGCTGCCCCTTCCTCTTGTTGATCTTGGCCAGCTTGCGGAAGGCTTTCCTCACCACGCGCCTCTGCCGTTCCTGGCTCAAAGCCAGGCTGGCCCGGGCTGTCACCCCTAAGCCGTGGCGTCCCGGGCTGTCCCTGCTGGGCACCACCCTGGCTTCGGCGCTCCTGGGTCCGGTGTTGGGCAAGGACGCCTCGCTGCGCACCAGCACGAAGCGCACGTTCTCCTGCTCGTCGCCCCAGGCCGCCCAGAGCCTCAGGATCTTGGTCTTGTTGGGCAGGATCCTCTCAAAGCCCCGCCACTTCTCCACGATGCAGTAAGACTGCGGGAGCCCCGACAACATGCCCCCGCCGCACTCCTGCAGCGATGCCTGCTGCAACTGCTGCTGCCGCCGCCTGCGCCGCTGCCTGCTCTCCTCCAAAAGGACCCGCACCACATCCGAGCAAGTGGTGCGTTTGGTGAGGCCCGAGATTAACTTCTCCTCCTGGCAAATCCACACCGAGATTTTGTTTTCTTCCGGCTCCATCGGGGCACGGGAACCTCGGCAATGGGGGGCTGGGACGGGGGGGGGGGGC
>BHFT01027996.1:0-11495 GCA_004320025.1 Laticauda laticaudata | reverse complement strand
GGGGGGGGGGGGGGCGCTGCTACTCGGCCAGATCCCCCAGAGGAGCGCTCAGCGGAACCGCGCCGGACCGAGAGCCCCCGTGGGGAGGCATGGCTTGCGACCCTTCCTGCGGGGCGCTTACAAAAAGGAAACGAGCTTCAAATTGCGGCAGTCCCGGGATCTCCCTCTTTCGGATCCGCTCCTTCTCAGGCTCGCGGAGAAGAAAAGCAACTTCGGCGTCTCGGCTCCGCCTCCACAGCGCTGCCGGGCGCCCGCCTGCCTTCCCTCCCTCCCGACACTGCTCGGGCTCCTCGCTCTGCTACCGCGTTTTTCTTCTGTCACGTGATCCTTCCTCTTTTTCCCTCTCCCCTCCCCCCCCCCCACCGGCGCCCGCTTTTCCAGCAGCTTGTGGAAAAGACTGTCTTTGTGGTACTTTAATCTTAGGAAGAGGAAGAGATGACTTGCGTCTTGTGTCTTATATTTTCTACATATACTATATATCTGTACGGAAGAAATGGGAAGTTACTTCCCCCCCCCTTATTTACCACCCCCACCCCAATTCCTGAGCTCCGAAAACCTTGTTCCCTTCCTGGCGTTTCTTTCCAATCTCTTTCATTTTTTTCAGTTTTTCTTCCATTTTATTCTTCGTTTGAAGTGGATAAAGTCGTGTCAAAGAAAATAATGTTTTTCTGGTGCTGTATAGATTCTCATTCCCCTTCACACACAACACACACACACACACACACACACACACACACACACACACACACACACACACACACACCGCACACTTTAAAAGGACAGGGGACACTCTCCCCCCCCCCCCCCCGTTGTACAATTTCACACAGGGTTAGTGTGTTTGTTTGTTTTTTAAATCCTGCAGTGGTCCTTCCAATGGGTTTGGAGCTCCTGGGGAGAAGAAGCTCCTGTTCAATTATTCTCCAACATCCTCCCACCCACCCTCTCTCCCCCCCACCCCAAAAAAAAAAAATTGTTGGAAGAGAATGTTTCAAAGGAAGCAGCCAAAATTCAGTTCAAATTTCTGTCAATTGAATAAAATCCCCCACCCTGTAATTAAAAAACAAAAAACAAAACCTTTTGCATGCCAAAGCATTTCACAGATCATATGCACAGTGAACTGTAAACCTTACGAAGCATTATTAAAATCTGTAGTTGCGGCCAGGATTCAAAGAGAACATTTGAATCGTGTATTTCAATAGCAGAAAAATGAACAGAGGAGAAGTCTCTACCCTTTTACATTTGCCCAGATGGGACAAAACCCCGTTATTCTGACTAGAATTCACTCCTTGGCAATTGGATTACTATACGTTTTATGTTTCTAGAAAATGAACATGAAAAATGAGCTTTCTTTTTGCCTTTGCGTGACAAACATTTCTAGTTTGCTGAGAATGTTGCTTTAAGTTTTATTTTTTTACTTACAACATTTGTAGAGCCTCCCATCTTAGAGCAAAACTAATCCCAATAAAAACAATGTGTGCAACAATAAAATGTATGCAACAATAAAAAAAAAAGGGGGGGGGTCAAAAAGCCAGAAACCAANAAAAAAAAAAAAGGGGGGGGGTCAAAAAGCCAGAAACCAAAAGACTAAGTGCAACAGTTACACTTCCCTTATGCAACTCCCAATGTTTTTTTTCCCCTACTGTGACCACACCAAGTCCCAACCATCATGGGGGAGAGCCAGGTCTTAAGTGCTCTCTGCAGTTTAAGTGGGGGAGGGTGCTGTGGTATCTCAATAGGGCAGTGATAGCAATGGAAAAGGCATATTTCTGGTGACTGGCAAGATTGCAGTGTTTAATGCATCCTACTACCATCCCTATCTACTCTGGTGAGGTAGGCAGATCGCCTCAGGGATAATCATAATCCCATAGATTATGTTTTTTTTCCCCCCATAAAGAAGTTGCTGATTAATAACAGCAAAGTTTCACTGACATTTAAAACGATCAGGTTTCTCCATGAATTAAAAGTCATACAAAAGGCAAAAATGAGAATGGGAGGAAAGGAAAGAGAAAAGAAAAGAGGGAGGGAGGGAAGCACAGCAACAACAATAACTCATTACTCCTTTTTTGCTGCCAGATAAATTTTCAGTGTTTGGTGCCCAGAGCAGAGAACATTAAGAGTTGAGTTGGAGATAGGCAAATTACGAGTTCAAACGGTTTGCATTTCAAGAGTAATGGTTCGTGCTGATTTATGAGCTTTTGTAAAACTGATCTGGACTAAGGATTAAATCGGGCAGATGTGCTTCCTTCAGAAATGGGCAGGTGCATCATTTCAAAATGTCAAATCTACAAAATGTCAGTCTTACTGAAGCAAAGAAATACCTTTCTTGATCTGTTTTATTCTTCAAAATCCTAATTTAGAGTGCTTTAGCTCTCTCTAGGATTGAGGGAGCATATGTGCAAACAAGCACCAATTAAAACATTCTTCAACAGCCAGATACATGTTTATGGGTTTAAAATAGCCATATATACTGTCTTTCAAGACGACGCTTTCCCACAGGGCAGCTAACAAAACACGTTCTAAAATAAAAATTAAATCTCGGCAAAATGATCCAATTTAGAAACATATTATTTAAATGGCAGCAGCTATATCCCTTGATACGGAATATAGCTGAAGTGGGCCACTTAAATCAAGATGAAGCAAAAGGGGTTTCTTTGATGAGATAGATGTTGATTCATCATTGAAAAGAACATAATGGACATTGATGGTGGCCCTACAAGCCCATTCTAGCAAGCTTGAGCAGATTCATGAGGGGACATTCACACTCTCAAATAATCAGGTCCAAAATTTTAGAGCTTCTTCTCAATGTGAAATATTAATTGTACAGGTAGCCCTTGTCTTACAATAGTTCATTTAGTGACCATCTGAAGTTACAACAGCACTAAGAAAAGTTACTTTCACACAGTGGTGGGATTCAAAAATTTCTACTACTTGTTCTGTGGGCGTGGCTTGGTGGGCATGGCAGGGGGAGGATACTGTAAATTTTCCAGTCAGAGGTGGTATTTGCTGGTTCTCTGAACGGCTCAAAATTTCCACTACCGGTTCTCCAGAACTGGCCAGAACCTGCTGAATAGCACCTCTGCTTTCATACTTACGATCGTTGCAACATTCCCATGGTCACATGATTTACATTCAGATTCTTGACAACTGACTGGCATTTATGACAGTTGCAGTGTCTCAGAGATACGTGATCCCCTTTTGCAACTTTCTGACAAGAAAAGTGAATGGGGAAACCAGATTCATTTAACAATTGTGTTACTAACTGAAGTGATTCACTTAACAAATGTAGCGAGAAAAGTCATACAACGGAGCAAAACTCACTTAACAAATTTCTCATGTAGCAACATAAATTTTGGGCTCAATTTATTTTATTTATTTATTATTTATTTGATTTGTCAATTGCTTACAAAATAATAGGTATAAGTATAAACATGAGTAAGAATACAGAAAATAGGTACAATTAAATGGGGACAATAGGACAGGGACTGGAGGCATGATGGTGCACTTATGCACACCCCTTAATTGTGGTTGTAAGTTGAGGACTACCTGTAATTCTCTCTGGCTTTTACTTGGAGGAAACTTAAACCCTGAGGCTATGTTCCCTCCTCAAACCGATCAATCTTTTGACTTTGTAGCTTGGACCATGAGCAGCATTGGGGATTATTAGATCAGAGTGGGCAGGCTTTCATGGGTGCCCCCATTTTCTTCTTCTTTGTTGTAATAGCCAAGTCCCTTGCCATTTTCAGGTGGAAAACACATAAAAACTATATTGGGAATCCTAATGTAGGTATCTTAGCAATAGCACTTAGGCTTATATACTACTTCATAGTGCTTTTACAACCCTTTCTAAGCTGTTTACAGAATCAGCCTATGGCCCCCAGCAATCTGGGTCCTCATTTTACCAACCTCGGAAGGTGGAAAGGTGGTCAATCTTGAGATGGTCAGGATCAAACTCCTGGCAGTGAACAGCGTTAGCCTGCAATACCTCATTCTAAAACACTGAGTCTCCACGAATTCTCATAAGGGTTGTGGAAGGCTGAATCAACTTTGAGCCAGTCAGAATCGAACTGCTGGCAGTCGGCAGTCAGCAGAATTAGCCTGCAGTGCTACATTCTAACCATTGCGCCACCACAGCTCTTTAACATCTTGCAATGATTTTTTAAAAATCCTCTTCTAAATAAGTAGGGAAAGAAGGAAGAAAGAATCTCAAGTTTCAACTAGATGAGTGTTGGGCCTGATGAGTCACTCTGAGGCCTTTATCTCCTCTCCTCTGTTACAGTTAAGGCCAGCATCCGCTAAAAGACTGCCCATCCCTTGTAGAAACCATTCTCTGATCAGCATGTTAGAAGGGGTGTACATGAAGCTGCCACTGTCAAGTGGCTCCTTTCAGCTCCTTTTGCCTTCTCTGCAGTCTTAAGATAATAACCTCCCATGAGAAGATTCCTAAACGCTTAAACAAGCTCTTCCCTATGAACACCCTCTCTATCATCAAGCATCCCTCTGATCACAATATTTTCACTTGGAGTGATGTCAATCCCATGTCATAAGCTACATCAGACCCATGCTATGCCGTGTGTCATCAGAGCCAGCAAAAAGAAACTGTTGTGGCCTGACAAAGTATAATGAGACTTACAGTGCTGGGGCAGGGGGAGCTTGCCAGGGAATCATGTTAGGTGGGTTAATTAAGTGTGCTTAGCGATGTACCAACCGCATTAAATGCTTCAGGCTGTCTGCAGGCTTAGGCATATTTTATTGGTGTTTTTTTTTTTTTAACTTAGAAAGAATGTTCAAAAGTATCATACACTCTTATGTTTATGTATAGAAAAGTAAATGGTAGAAAATGAGGATCAGGTTTTTTTGGGGGGTGGTGGTGGTGAAATTGCCAAAGAGAGCCACTCCATTTGGGATTCAAGCACCCCTCTCCCTTCTGCAGATGAGGAGAGCTTTCTCATCTAGGTTCCCCACTTATATGAAATGTTGAGCAATACCACGTTGGCCCTAGTTTTCAGTCTTGTGAAACTTCATTAGACTCGTTACAGGGCTAAGAAATTAGGGATTTGGGCTGGGAGGAAGAGGCTCAATGCGAGTGTTAAGCTGCAAACAAAAACAACATTTTTCTTTGTAAAAACAGTCTTGTGAGACAGGACATGCCTCAGCCAGGCTTGTAATTTCAGATATAAAATATTTCTGGATTTGTTTCTGCCAAACCAGTAGGATTAGACTGCTGGATCATGACTAAAGGCTAGGTCCCACTGGCCGACGGATGCAAAACGTATGCAAAAAGGACACAGCGGATGAGCAAAATTTCGGGGGTGCTCAATCAAAAGTGGCAAAAATTTGCATAAACAAGAACGGAAAAGAAAGGGGAAAAGAAACGGACGGGGGTAGGCATGTAGTGGGGATGTGTTAAACGGTGTTCATAGGAAGCCCTAGAGGATGTATATCGATACAAAACGTTCACTGCTCATCCTTTCTATTTCCGTGCTACTAACGCTGTGTAGACGTCCGTGTACCTTTTGTTTCCTCCCTCTTTCCGTTTTCAGCTGCAGCGGATGTGAGTTGAGGGATGCCCAGAGGATACAAGAGATACAGCGGACGTTTAACGGATGATAATGGACATGGAACGTTTGTTGCTCGTATGTCACGGATTTACACTGTACACAGCGGAAAGTTCATCCGTTCACAAAGTTTTGTGCAGCTCAAAACTTCTTGAGCGATGAAATCTCAGTGGACGGATGCTCAAAGGATAGAGTGTGAAAAACATATGCAATGAAGTACACAACGGCATGCATAGCATTTTCCAACGTTTTTTAACGTTTTACATCCTCTTTGCATCCTTTGGTGCAGTGGGACAGGGGCTTAAGGTGCAAATGGACACTTGATCATTAAGGTTCCAAAGTCACGCTCAACCAGACATTATCTCTCAACCAGACCTAGTTTGGGGAGGGGTTGTTGTGATGATAAAAGTGGAGAAAAGGGAACTTTTATGTATGCTGTTCTAAGGTCCTAGAAGGAAGGTGGCGTATAAATAATGTAAATACATATTTTTGCAGCATTTTTGGCATGCCATCTGTGCTGTCCAGATAGTATACAGGTAATGGGAATTGAGATAGTTAAGTTAGAATTGGGAGCTGTCCCCAGAAGGGAATGTCTCATGGTAAATGTTGTTAATGCATCCTGGGAAATGTAGTTCATGTCATGTGGTCACATCTGTAATCCTGATTGGTCACTGAATTGACCCTTGGTTGGGTTGGGGGAAGTTCCTTCACTCTTGCCCAGACCCCAGCAGCGTGCTGGTGCCTCACCACCTTGCTCCTTTGTTATGGGATGAAAGATCACTATTCTTTTACACTGTGAAGTCAGCTATACAAAGAATTGGACATTAGATGAATCTCGACGTAACCGTGAGTTATATTTGAGGATGCCTTGTGAATAAAGAAACTTTGTATGGAAGCCTCTGTCTGTCTTTATATTCAGCTAGTAATTAAAGGACAGAATGCCATCATCAAAAGAAAATGATTTGCTTGTTTTATAGTTGCAAAAGAAATGCTGCTGCTATCGCTTGTCTTCCAAGAAATTCCCACTTATATGGTGGATGATATGTTCTGGCTGCCTAAAGAATTAGTGAAAGAAGTAAAGTTCTGGCTGTAAATTGAATGAATGAATGAATGATCTAGCTTGCTTTAGTAAGACCATTATCGAACATGAGCCAAGAAGGGGGAAATTCAAGGAAGCCTTTACAGAAGAAATAGGTTTTTAGGAAGTATTTGAAAAGTGAGGGATACGAGATTGCCCTTAATTCATACATTGTGTTAAGTACATGATTTATTTAATGTAAGTTTGTTGTTAACTTCAGCTGGCTGAGTTTATGGAATCTGGTATATTTTTTATTAAAATTTGCATATCACACAAGATATTAATTCAAAGTATTTTATTTATTCATAAAGTTTATGTAGCTGCCTTTCTCAGAAAAAGCCTATAGGTATTATATGTTGCAGTGAATTCTATCAACCCAGTCAAAAGTTTTGTATGCTGGAATTATTAAATATAGAATTGAGCCTGGTATCTCTTGCATGATCAGCATAGCACTCTGTTGAAATCATACACATTACAGTTGAGTCATCTGGGCTTCATATCCTAAAAACAAAGTCAGTCATAATGTTCTCACAAAGAAATACTGACATCTTTTTCTGCCTGTTTTTCAATGTTTTCAGCTAAAGCATATTATTGTTGCATTAATCAGATAGTTGTGTGTGAAAATGGAAGTGATCAATTAATACTTCCCTCCTTTTGCTTTAACTGAAGAATAATAAACATCCATCCCACACCCCCATATACCCCACACCCCTGTCTAACACTCCTGGACCATCTCTTTTTTTTTTTTTTCNTCTCTTTTTTTTTTTTTTCCTATTCTTCTGAATTTACCTTTCACCAAATCACGGTCCAACAACTCAGGAGTGGAAATCAGTTAATTTCCAAACACACCGTAATTTAAGCATTTTTCAAGTAGTTTTTCTGATTCCCCCAAGCTTTTCAAAATGTCTTCTTCAGAATTCTTCAGCAGTCATTGGAACTTAGCTAGAATTCACCAGCTATTTTTAATTTATTATCAAAACCCTTTATAAGCAGGACACCCTATCCTTCACTCCTTTTTCTTATGTAGATTTTACTATACATAGCAATAGCAATATCACTTAGACTTCCCAGTGGTTTGCAGCCTTCTCTAAGTGGTTGAAAGAGTCAGCATATTCTGGGTCCTCATTTTACCAATTTCAGAAGGGTGGAAGGCTGAGTCAATCTTGAGATGATCAGGATCAAACTCCTGGCAGTGAACAGAGTTAGCCTGCAATACTGCATTCTAAACAGAGTCGTCACTAACTCATAAAGGCTAGGTGTCAGCCTTCAAGATCTTCTGCTATTGCTTTGCATCTTTTCGACTGCCATAAGTAACGGGGGGGGGGGGGGGGAGGTAGATAAGTTGGGGAAGTGAACTGGAGTGTTAATTCATCTGTTGTAGAAATGGGAGGGGGAGCATAAAATAGAGTTAGGTTTCTATTTCTCGCTTAGCTTTCTTCTCTCTGCGCAACTGCAACCCGTTATCAAAATATGCCAAGGTCAACGGACAGAGGCCTCTCATCACACTGAAGATGCCCACATGATCATATCCACAACTTCTAATTGGAAGTGTCATTTGAACTATTGGGGGTGGGAACATTTCCATCACTTCTATATGTGAATTGCGCGCGGCTAATTTCTCAGATTCAGAATTCTTTGGTTGCTACCACTTCACTTTCAGTAAAAGATATCTTTTCTCTAAACTTAAAGAGTTCTAAGTATTTCTTTCCTGGATTTTGAATGGAGCTCCGCCTGACATTATTCTGTCTCACCCACCTGCCCACCGGAAGAGAATACCCAATTTTCTTCTGAGGGGGCGCTGGACATCAATGTCATCTTCAAACAGTGACCAGGAGGATCTGGGAGCCATTGGAGGGCAAGATTCTTTGCTGGTGCAGGAAGCCCAATCGCTAGCAGAGCTCAGTCGGAAGAGGATCCAGCTGTGAAGCCCAAGATGGTCAGTGGGAGTTTGGTTGGAAAAGATCCGGGGAAGGACCACCCCCCCCCCGGGGTCACAAACTACCCGCCCGGCGTGGGAAAGAGGAGCCTTGGCAAGCAAGAAAGGAAAAGAGGAACTCTTGCTGGATCAAGCCAGGAAGACTCCTGAATGAAGCCTTTGAACAACCTCAAGCTCCAACAAAGGTAATGAAGGGGGAGGGGAAGTAGCCCCAGCCAGAAGAAGCAGAGCAGCTCCCTCTCCCCATTAAATCAACCCGATCCAGCAACAGCCCCGGGGCCCTTCAGCGGGAGGTGTGATTCTAGAAGGGCGTAGAGCTGGCTCGCTAGGCTGCCTTCCATTAGAAGTAAAATATGGAGGGGATCCCAAAGCCTTAAGAATTTTTTCCTAGCTCAAGTTTGGGAGCCATAATGGAGGAGTATGGGGAGGATTTTCCCTCAGAAGCAGCCAAAGTGAGGTGTGTTACCAGGGCTCTTGGAGGGAATAGCAGCAGAAGTGGATTGGTGATTTTGCATAAAATGATAAATGCCTCCTCAGTTGCTGAATTATAACCTATTTATGGCTGCACTGCAGGCTAGGTTTGAGGACCCACTGGCAAGAGCGCAAAGGCCCAAATTAGGATGCAAAACCATAAAACAGGGGCGGAGGGTCTGTGGCGTGATTACACCCAAGAATTTAGACAGTTTAGCAGGCCATTTCCGAGGCTGGCCCCAAGAAGCCCTCGATACGAACTGTTTAAAGATGGTTTAAATGAAGATTGTGTTTCCAAGAGATGCACTGCTAGAAGAGACCCAATGACTTGCGCAGATTGTGGTACTTGCCTGGCAGAAGAAGTCGGAGATTGTATTTAATCTGAAAGTAAAATGGCGGGGAGGTTATGGGTGGTGCAAGTTTTCCCCCCGCAACGCCCTCAAGAGGCTCCTAAACCTCAGAAAGGGAGGAGTTGGCGGCAAGACCCAACCCCTCGGCCTGCTTTCCGATGCCGGGAAAGAAGGTCACACGGGTGTGAACTGCAGAGTCACGTTGGAGACAAAGGGGGCAACCAAAGGAAAGGAAAGAAAACCTGAAAAGTCCCCAGCGAAGCCTCGCCGAAACAGCACTAAAGTCGAAAGGACGGCAGAGGTCGCCGCTCCACAGGAGAGGAATCAGAAGGCCCCAGTGAACCCCTGAGGAGGAAGGATTTGACTTGAAAAGATGACTTCCTTGGTAAGTCCAAGCATGGGCCCGTATGACCATTCGCGGTGAAGTTGAGGGTACCCAATTCAGGGGTCGAAGGGGAAAATGCTAGCCCTGTTAGATTCTGGGTGCACAAGGTGTATATCAACACGGAAGTAGTGAAAGAAAATGGGCCTAAAGCTAAAACCTCTTTGAAGATGCCCATTTCCTTTTAACCAAACTAATGGATCAGTTGGCTGGAGGTTGCCCCGCTCGTTTTGTCAACGGACCTATAGAAATGAATCATGGGAGAGCATGAATGCAGACCCTGCGTTTTATTGTCGGGTCCCTGGGATGGAGCAACATTAATACTGGATTGCCCTGGCTCCGGAAATGGAACCCCCAGGTTAAATGGAGAAAGGGGTTGTTGCGCATATGCACAAAGCAGCGACCGAGAGAAGGGGCGCAGATCCCAGCCGAAACCCTGAGGACCTAATTGAAATAGCTTCCACAGGTACTGAGCCCGTGAAAGATGAGGAGAAAATTCCCAAAAGGTAATTGGGGATTTAAAAGAAATGTTCAGTGAGAAGGCCCTCAGATGAGCTTCCGTCTCACCGGGCCAACGGACTTGTGCTATTGAGATTTTGCCTGGGGTGAAGCTCCGAAACCAAAAGTTTTACTCAATGCCCTAATGGGAATTTGGAAGAGCTAAGATTGTTTATTGATAAAAAATTTGAAACTTTGGTTTCATTCAACCTGCTGGGCCCGGGTAGCGGCCCAGTGTTGTTCCGTGAAAAGAAAGATGGTTCCAAACGCTTGGTGGTGGATTACAGAAATTTGAACGCTATTTCTGTGGAAAACGTGTACCCCCTTCCTTTGATGAAGGACATGTTTGGCCCATTTAGCGAACGGAAAGATTTTCAACGAAAGTTGGATTTGAGAGAAGCCATACTACCGGGATGTCGAATTCGACATTAAGGAAGGGGATGAGTGGAAGACCGCTTTTAACTGCCTGATGGGTTGCTTCCAATTCAATGTTCTTCTTTGGTTTACAAGGGGCCAGCTGTATTCATGCAAATGATCAATCAAGTGTTACATGAACATTTATACAGGGGGGGTTTCTTGGTTTATCTTGATGATATCGCTTATTCTACACGGAGACCCTGGATGAACATGTGAAAGGTTAGTGCGGTCAGTTTTTACAGAAACTGTGTGCCGCTAAGTTGTATGCCTAAATTGTCAAAGTGTGAATTCCACCAAAGACAATTGACACTATTGGGCATATCGCATTTCATCTTGAAGGCCATAGAGATGGATCCCAGAGAAGGTGCGTCCGTTCTGGAGTGGCTTCCACCAGCGCACCAGAAAAACACTTCAAGCTTTTAGGGATTGCAAATTTTTATCGGCATTCATCTCGACGTTTGCTAAGATGCAATGCCCATTACAAATCTCTTGAACAAAAGGGGAGGTGAGAGCCAAGGCCAGGAAAGCCGCTGGAGTGGTCCAATGGGAGTGCCAAGCAGCTTTTGAAAAGCCAAAACGACTGTTTTGCCTGCAGAACCAGTGCTGAAACAAGCCCGGATATGGCAACATCCTTTCAAGATTCAAGCCGCTGCAATGTGATGTGGCCTATTGGAACGGTATTACTTCAAATCAAACGAGAAAGGGACCTTACAGCCTTGTGCATATACCTCCCATAAGCTGTCTGAAACAGAGAGAAGATGGGCCGCTGGAGAAAGAAAGCCTTTTGCAGTTTCGTTGGGCCTTGCTG
>BHFT01027994.1:10000-15101 GCA_004320025.1 Laticauda laticaudata | reverse complement strand
TATATATGGTTTTTTTTATTTTTTTAAAGGCTTTTCGCGGTACTTACATGGGTGTTGTTTAGCTTCCTTCGCGGTATTATCCCCGTCATTGGTAGTGCTGTTAAAGTTTGTAGCCAACAGTTTCAGCAGAATCCTATCTGCCATCATCAGGCTTCTGTATGGATGTGGGTCTCACAGCCTCCTGGTTCTTAAATTCGAGGCTGTCCATTCTGATTGGCCTAGGAGCTCTGGGTCTGTGTTCATTGGACTTGAGTTTGATTGTATTGGTGTTTCTGGTTCTTCTGTTCATGTTTGTGGCTTTGATTGCTGGCAACACTCGTTTCTTGTGTTGGAGGCTTTCAAGTGCAGCTTGGCTCCGTGGCGAATTAAGGACGGCTGCTCTTCATTAGCCAAGCTGCTATTCATTAGCAAGCTCTGGTGTCACCTGGGTGCCTGGGTGGGGGGGTTTGTTGGGTTGGAGGCCATCAGAGGAGTCTGTCTGTGCTCAGGTGTGGGGGTGGTTTGAGTTGGAGCATCAAAGAGGGTCTGTCTGTGCTCAGGTGCTAGGGTGCCTGGTGGGGGGGTGTTGAGTTGAGGCATAGAGGGGTCTGTCTGTGCTCGCCACTATAATGTATGCCGGCCACATACATTGGACAGACCAATGAGAAGAATTAGTACACACTAGATGAACCAAAAAATGCAGTAAAAAGCTGGAACACACCTCCTCACTAGTCCAAACACATGAAAAACCATTAGGTCACAACATCAACTTCAATGGCACCTAAAACTCTACACTATAGAAAACCCCAACCACAGAGATCATCAGAGAAAGCCATCAAGTCTGAACCAAAAAGACCTGACAGCAAGTAATAGTAAGCAGATAGATTCCAGCAGACCTGTCAATCAGTTTTGAAAACCTGACTCTCAAATAGAAAGAATTCTCCACACACAAAAACAGACTGCAGCCTTTCAAGATCTTCTTGTATTGCTTTGCATCTGTTCGACTGCCATACGTAACGGCGGAGGGGAAGCGGGGAGATAGGAATTAAGTTTGGGGAAGTGAGCTGGAGGTGTTACGTTCGTTCTTGTTTGTTAAAAAAATAAAAATGGGAAGGGGGGAGAAAGCATAAACTAGAGTTAGGTTTCTATTTCTCGCTTAGCTTCTTTCTCTCTGCGCAACTGCAACCCCTTAATCAAAATATGCCAAGGTCAACGGACAGAGCCTCTGCATCACCTGAAGATGCCCACATGAACATTGTCCCACAACTTCTTAATGGACGGTCATTTTGAACTAATTGGGGGTGGGAACATATCCATCACTTTCTATATGTGAATTGGCGCGCCTAATTTTCTCAGATCAGAATTGCTTTTGGTTGCTACCAACTTCACTTTCAGTAAAAGATATCTTTCTCTAAACTAAAGAGTCTAAAAGTATTTCTTTCCTGCGATTTTGAGATGGCAGCTCCGCCCTGACATTATTCTGAATCTCTCCCTCCCACCCACCCAGAGAGAATACTCAAGTTTTCCTTCTGAGGGCTGACATCAGTTCACTCAAA
Source organism: Laticauda laticaudata (assembly GCA_004320025.1). Classification (NCBI taxonomy): domain Eukaryota; kingdom Metazoa; phylum Chordata; class Lepidosauria; order Squamata; family Elapidae; genus Laticauda; species Laticauda laticaudata. Next base: position 13,566 of record BHFT01027994.1, on the reverse strand, counting down.
TACCTAATAGGATCCAAGCTCAGAGGGCAAGATCTTGCTGATGCAGAACCAATAGCTTACTAGAGCCAGTCTGAAGGATCCAAGTGTGAAGCCAGGATGGTACTGAGCTGGTTTGAGTGGATATAGATCCGAAGAGAATCCCCCTGGAGTCACAAGCTACCCGCCGGCCGGAAAGAGGACCCTTGCAGAGAAGTGAAAAGAGAACTCTTGCTGGATCATGCCAGGACTCCTGAATTGAAGCCGTTAACAACCTCAAGCTTCACAAAAGGTTGATATCAGGGGAGGGAAGAAGCCCCAGCCAGGAGAAGCAAGAGGGCAAGCTCCCTTCCCTATAAATCAACCCCGATCAGCAGCAGCCCCGGGGCCTTTCAGCGGAGGTGACATTCTCTAGAAGGGTAGAGCTCCTAGGCTGCCTCCGCTTAAGAAGTAAAATACGGAGGGGATGCCCAAGGCCTTTGGGAATGTTTCCTAGCTCAAGTTTGGGAGCCCCATGAGGAGTTGGGGAGATTTTCCCTCAGAGAGCAGCACAGTGGGTGTGTTACCAGGCTTCTGGAGGGAATAGCGGCCAGAGTGATGGTGCTTTGCATAATGAGTAATGCCTCCTCAATTGCCTGAATATAACCTTTTATGGCTGCACTGCGGGCCAGGTTTGAGGACCCGCTGGCGGAGCACGAAAGGCTTCGAATTAGGATGAAAACCATAAAAGCAGGTGCGGAGGTCTGTGGCTGGATTACACCAAGAAGTTTAGACAGTCAGCAGGCCACTTTCCGAGGCGGCCCCAAGAAGCCCTGATAGAACTGTCTTAAAATGGTTCCAAGCAACTTGGTACGTTGGATTTACAGAATTTGAACGCTATTTCTGTGGAAAAACGTGTACCCCCTTCTTTGATGAAGGACCAAATGTTGGCTCCATTTAGCGAAGGGAAAGATCTTCAACGATTTGGATCTGAGAGAAGCATACTACCCGGATCGCGAATTAAGGATGGGGATGAGTGCGAAGACCGCTTTTAACCTGCCCGATGGGTTTTCAATTCAACGTTCTTCCTTTTGGTTTACAAGGGGCCCCAGCTGTTAATTCATGCAAATGATCAATCAAGTGTTAACATGAACATTTATGACAGGGGGGGTCTGGTTTATCTTGATGATTTAATCTTATCTACACGGAGACCTTAGATGAACATGGTGAAAGTTATGCGGTCAGTTTTTACAAAACTGTAATGTGCCCGCAAGCTGTATTGCTAAATTTTCCAAAATGTGAATCCATTCAAGACAAATGACTATTTGGGATATCGATTTCATCTGAAGGCATAGAGAGCGATTCAGAAGAAGGTGCGTGCCGTTTTGGAGTGGGCTCCACTACGAACCAGGAAAACAACGTCCAAAGCCTTTTTGGATTGCAAATTTTTACCGGCAATTCAATCCCGACGTTTGCAAGATAGCAATGCCCCATCACCAATCTCTTGAAAACCAAACGGGGAGGTGAAGCAAGGCCAGAAAGCCGCCTAGAGGTGGTCGTATGGAGTGCGCAAGCCGCCTTTTGAAAAAGCTTAAAACGACTGTTTTGCTGAGAACCAGTGCTGAAAACACCCGGAATATGGACACTCCTTTCGTGATTTCAAGCCGATGCAATGGATTGTGGCTATTTGGAGCCGGTATTACTTCAACTCAAATGAGAAGGGGACTTTACAGCCTTGTGCGTACACCTCCCGTAAAGCTGCTGAAAACAGAGAGAGTTGGGCCGTCTGCGGAAAAGAAGCTTTTGCAGTTCCGTTGGGCCTTGCTGACCTGGAGACATTTTCCTGGAAGGAGCAAAACACCCGTTTGAGGTTAATGGACTGATCATAAGATCTGGAAAGCTTTAAAAACGCCCCGGAAAACTTGTCCTGTAAACAAGTCCCTGGACCACAGTAATTCTCAAGCGATTCAATTCTCATTGAAGTACATTCCAGGGGGGAAGAATTTCATGGCGGTATGCTCTCTCTAGAACTACCTCAATATAATAGCAGCACCGCCAGAGGTGAATAAGCCTCAATTTGTTCAGCCAACCATCTAGCCGCTCCAAGTTGATCACCAGAGCTCAAAAGAAGAACAAAGAAGTGGTTTTATCGAATTGACCTAACCGAACAATTAAAAAGAAGCTTTAAAACTGGACGATTATGGTTCCTGGGCTCATTCACGTAACTATAGCGATTAGAGATGGTTTGGCTTGGGTGGGCGGCAAAGTTGTATGTGCCACAGGTACTAAGGAGCCAAATACTACAACAGGCTCAATGATTTCTAAAGCAGCAGTGCACTATTGGATTTGTGAAAGACCTTAATCTGCGTTTAAGCGGCAATTCTGGTGGCCTACTTTAAAGAAAAGACATTGAAGTATGTAGCTAGCTGTCCAGTTTGTGCTCGCGCAAAGAGACCTCCTGGTAAGCCAGTAGGATTGTCTACAAAATGTAGCTAGCCAACGGCTCCCTGGAAGGAAATCTCTCCTATAGGACTTATAGTAGAATTGCCGCAAAGTGCGGTGGAAATACGGCATCTGGGAGTGACTGTATTTGTTTTCCAAACAAGTACATTGCATACCTTGTTCCAAGATTCCCTCTGGCTAAAAATGCTGGCTAAACTGTTTTAATCACATATCTTATAGGTTACATGTGCACCAGAGCGCATGAATCTCTGACAGAGGGTCCAATTTACCTCTAAATTTTGGAAAGAGTTTTCCTGAAGTTAATAGGTCTCCGCCCAGGGGTTAAGCTCCGCCCACCACCCCAAAACCCATTGGGCCGTGAGAGACTAACCAGTGTTAGAACAATATCTCAGATGCTACATTTAAAATTATCAACAAGAAATAACTGGTCCGAAATTATTACGCATTGCCGGAAGTGGCATATAACAACTCCGTACACAGCAGAGTACATGGAATTTACTCCATTTAAAGTTGGCCTCCGGGACAAGAAATTTCGTTCCCATACCTGAACTTTCCTCGTGAAAAACCTAACATCATTCGTGGATGAAATGGATAACTCACTTCAACTTAACTGGCCAGTAACAACGCAAAGCATTCAGATGAGGCCCATCAAGCTCATAAGAAAATTTGCGGACAAGAAAAAGATTTCCCCCAAAAGAATAATAAGTTGGGTGACCAAGGTTTTCCTGTCCACCAGAATCACCTGCAGACCAACTCAAAAAGTCAAAGAAACTTGGTCCTTAGACGTTGGTTCCATTCTACAATTGAAGCGGATTATAAATCCCGTATACAGTCCAGTAACCTTACCCCAAACTCTTCGACGAATTCATCCGGTATTCCATGTTAGTTTGCTAAAACCTGAACAACTTCTGACTTAAGAACCCATCCGGCTTGATCCTCCCAATACAATACTGATTGAAGGCGTAACACAATTTTGAGTTAAAGAATTCTGGACTCTCGCAAATGGAGAGGCGCGACTCCAGTATCTTATAAGCCTGCGAAACATTCCCTCTTCAAAGCCGAATGGGTGTTAAATGAGAACCGACAGTCAAAGCCCCTAAGTTGGTCAAAGCATTTTCGTTCCAAGTATCCTGACATAAACCTATAGG
>BHFT01027994.1:0-7500 GCA_004320025.1 Laticauda laticaudata | reverse complement strand
CATACAGTCAGCTTGCATGATGGTGCTTAATTAGCATGACAATATCTAATACTTTTGCTGATGAATTTTTTTCTACTATGGAATACACACTCAGTCATCTGGTCTTTCTGATATGCAGCTTGTGGATACTGCCTTTTCAACTGTCTTACTTTTTTCTGGTCTGGACAGGGTAGTTCAAGAGAAACTGTGATATGTGTGTGTATTTTAAGTTAGCCAACAAGAATATATGGCTGTCATTATATTCACATACTTAGTCCTGTCCAGAGCCACAGACAGAACATATGGAGAAATACAGAGATAACCTTGAAGAAGAAATACAAGAGTGTTGGAGTCAGCATCAACTTAGCCCTGGGAACTTAGAGTGGGTGAGGAGGAAAAAAAACAAGATAATCCCACCTTTATTCACTTTACTCTGAGAGGGGGAACATGGAAATTCCATCAGGCTTTCAGGAGTCTGTAATCATAACCTATAACCATGATGGCGAATGTGTGGCACGCAGAACCATTTCTGCCGGCACGCGAAAGATTTCCCAGCAGAGCACCACTGTGCATGTGCATGCCCCCCAGCCAGCTAATTGTTGAGTATCTGCCACATGTGAATGTGCATGAGGTGGGGCGTGCACATGCATAGACATGCACAGGGCCCCATGCGCAGAGGCACATGGCACGGGGTTGTGCATGCATGCAGAGGCACACTGTGTGCATGCAGGGGGTTGTGTGCACATGCACAGGGGGGCAGGGGGTTGTGTGTGCAGGCGCATGGGGGTCACATGTGCATTGCATCATGGGTGCAGGCATGCGAGTGTGAGCACACTTTTGGCACGCAACATGGAAAAGATTAGCTGTCACTGACCTATGAAGCAGAGTTGCTGTAGCCTTGGTGGCATTTTTTTCCCTGACCTGTCGTATCTCAAAGGGGTGACACAGTGTCATGTGGAAAAAGTATATTATAGGTTGGAGTACATATTATTTGTTGGCCTGTCTCAAAGTTAAGATTGTTCTTTGCCAAAGAGATTGCTTATGCTCATCCAGTTCTGATGGAGTCAGTTTGATGAATATCAATCTTATGAGGTACACCAGATAGGAAACACAGCCAGATGAGCGAATTCTGCTTTATGATAAAGCTTCGTTAACACAATCTTCAAGGTTGAAAGTATAAGTTTCCCACCATCTACTTTACAACCCAAGAAACTATGGAGGATCCCTTCTGCACCTCTTACCCCACTCATTATCCAGCTGCAGACTATCATCTGCAACATCTTCTCACCCAATCACCCAAAGTAAATCACATGCCTTCACAATGAAATTATTTTAAGTATTTTGGAGGGAATCAGTACATTGACTGAAATAATTAGATGCCTATGAGATTACATAAGAGCAGAGGTGGTATTCAGCAGGTTCTGACCACTTCTGGAGAACCGGTAGCAGAAATTTTGAGTAGTTCAGAGAACCAGCAAATACTACCTCTGACTGGAGATTTTACAGTATCGTTCCCCTGCCATGCCCACCAAGCCACAGAACCAGTAGAACCAGCAGTAAAACATTTGAATCCCACCACTGCATAAGAGGGTCTCTAGCCAGTTCAAGAAATTAGTTTGAGTGGTAAATAAATTGATGAATGAATAAATATAATCAGTTGTGTCTGGAGAGAGCAAATTGTTCCTGTGTGAATGTGATTCCTAAACAGATTCTAACTTTCATATTGGAAGCTTCCTTAGAATATTTAATTTGTTAAATTGTAGTAGTCTAATTCATAACAGGGTTATAATAAAGCAAGGTTGCTAATGCTCTGGGTGTTCTTAGTTGTTATGAAAAGCTGCAAATAAAACAACCAAGATTCAGTCAAACCAATCATGTGACCTCATATTAATCAAAGTTTGCAGACATCACTTGGCAACATTTTGTGGGAAACTTTTTGCTTAGTCAGATCTTCCCAAGGGCTCAGGAGTGATGGATACACATTTTCATACTGGATTGTGTTATTTAATCTCCAGAAAGAAAGGGAAAATAGAAATGTGAAAATCACAGATCTGCAGGAAAGAAAGATTCTTTGCCCTGAAGCTCTCTAAGGCAAGTACTGCAGAAAACTGTCAAGCAATATTTAATCTCTTCACATCGAAAAAAATTACATGACATCTGGCCAATTCTGACATGCCCTTTTGGCCCCTGGACATAGTTGGAGTAACATTTTCTTCTTCCATCTGTGACATCATAAGCAAGGGATTTTTATCCTGACTATGTAATGAAATCACAAACCGATTCTATAGTTGAGACTGCTCTACTTTCTCAAAAGTTGTTGCTCTCATTTGCTCTTCATTTTCACTTTTGTTGTAAACTGCTTCAGTTCAAACAATAATTTGAGTCACCTCAAGTAAGCAAATTATTGGTGTGCAACATAGACTCTTCACTAGAAACAGAGGTCAGTCACCAAGGCCTTTAATGATCAATATTAATATGATATGTCTCCCAAGGAAACTTGGCCACCTCTCTGGCAAAAATAAATGCTGATTCTAAAAAAAAATCAGTATTTTAATTCTTGTAAGCCCTTCTCTTGGTACAAGAACAACATTTTTAGTCTAAAGGACACTAAGACAAATCTGAGAAGGCTAAGAGAATTGTCTTTGTATCAATCATTTCTAGAAGAATGAGGAAAAGCAGAGCAGGAAGAGCTTTAGAAATATCTGCCCTATCTTTAGAAGTTTGCTTAAATTTAAAAATAAGTCTTAAAAGAGCATCTAGAATTTTGCTTTTCTCCAACCATTGACAAGAAAGGTTTAAATGAGTTACACAAGGGAGCAACTACTCCATTACAGTATTATTTACTCCAACATTGAGAGGGTATTAAATAATCTTTGAACAAAGATGCAGTGAGTAACTCAACTTGTAGACTTTCATACATTTGTCCATTTTTCCAAACCTGGAAATAATTCATTAATTCATGCTCATAATCACTCTGAGATTTGTTATAGTCATGTTCTTTCTCTTCAACACATTCATACACACCTATTGTCCAATCAATCTCTTCAATGCTACTGTACAAATTAATCTTCTCAGTTGGAAGCTTTTGTTTTCTGAAATCATCTTCCCATTTTCAATATTTCCCTTGAGATAGAATCAGATGCAGAACTTGCCATTGCTTTTTAAAAGGTTATAGGCAGGTGTAGTAAGCTTCACAGCTGGTGTCTGTGTTTCATTCTCTCCTCTCACTGACCAATATTTGTATGTATACCTTAGCGATGTATAGAATTAGTTGCTTATATTTCTCTTCTGGAAGTCAGTGGGTCCTTTGAAAATGTAATCTGAGATAATTGTGAGACACAGGAGCTGCGTTCTTTTTTTTCCATGGAATACAGTTTTCATGCATTATCCTTCCATGGAAAACCATCCAGTTTGGAACTCTCCTTTTTTCTTACTGAAATTAAATGCCTTTTTAAAACTCTTTTCACTGATATCTGACTTACTAATTTAACTTTCTGAAAGGTACATTTGAAAGACATTTTTTATCCCTACTTGATGGAGGAGGTTTATAAATCAATGTGGTGATCTACATGCAAAACATACATGTTCAGTCCCTAACATTGTTGAATAGGTCTCTGAAAACTAGGAAAGGCATTTTTTTTTACAGATTTACAGCATTGGAAAGGTGTTTGTAGGTCGTCTAGACCAACCCCCTGTCCAAGCAGGAGACACTATACCCAGGGTGGGATTCAACCACTGTAACAACCAGTTCGGTGAGCGCATGCAGTGTTTTCAACTCATCTTGTGCTGCAAGCCCTGTATGTAAAACAGCTGACGCGTGGCAATCTGCTGTGCTGCATGAAGCAGCTAAGCTGGAAAACCCAGAAATAAAGCACAGACTAGAGCCAGGACAGGCAGGTGGGCCCAACAGCTGATCGTGGGAATGAATCGGTTTTCTCTCAGCTGATCTTTGAAGCTACTGGTTCGCCCAAACTGGTAGAATCCCACCCCTGCCTACACAATTTCTGACAAATGGCAGTCCAGCCTCTTCTTGAAAGCTTCTAGTGATGAAGCTCCCACAACTTCTGAAGGAAACTTCTGTTCCATTGGTTAATTGTTCTGTCAAAAAAATTATTGTTATTTCTAGGTTGAATTTCTCTTTCATCAGTTTCCATCCTTTTATTCCTTGTCTGTCCTTTGGGTGCTTTGGAAAATAGCTTGACCCCTTCCTCTTTGTGGCAGCTCCTCAAATATTGGAAGACTGCTACCATGTCTCCTATGGTCCTTCTCTTCACTAGACTAGCCATGACCAGTTCCTGCAACTGTTCATCATGTTTTAGTCTCCAATCCCCTAATTATCTTGGTTGCTCTTCTCTGCACTTTTTCTAGAGTCTCTATATCTTTTTTATAGTGTGGTGACCAAAACTGGATGCAGTATTCTATGTGTGGTCTTACTAAGGCTTTATAGAGTGGTATTAGTACCTCACTTGATCTTGATTGTATCCCTCTGTTAATGCATTGGCTTTTTTGGCTGCCATCCTATGTATTTTTAAATAATTTATTTACTCTTTGAGCATCACCCTTACTGTTTAACAATCTCATTAAAAGCAGCAGATAAAATACTAAAAGTGTAAAAGAAATCAACAGGCAAACAGAAACTTGTAAGTAAAAAACTAAGTTTTATAATACTCCATAGAAAGGAACTGAAATTTGTGGATTGGATGCAGCCACTGGAAGGAATTTTCTCCCATATTCTAGCTATGAAGAAAAATCTTCCTTCCAGATGTAAAATGGCAATTCTAAATGGGAAGACTTTTTTAAAAATCATTTTAGTCCAAGATATTTTTGACATGATGTGAAACTTTTCCAAGAAGCAAACTGGAAATGAGTGCAGCTGTTAGGAAATGAATATGAACAAACAGCTCCAATTAATATCTTTGTTTCTACACTGGGCTAAACAAGTTTGTAAATTCTTCAAAGACAATCAGTATATGATGTATTGCGGTAATCACATCTAATGACTATAGCATATTAAGAAATATTTAGTTCAGGTTAGTATATATAAACCAATAAGAATATGGGATAAAGCTAAGAATCTCTTTAAGTTGAGCTTGACTCCTGAGGACTTGATAGGCTCGGACATATAGGTTTGTTTTTTTTTTACATAGTATGGGAAGAGGTTGGTATTGCCTTGTCCTGATTTTTTTTTTTAATCTTCCCTGCCTGTGATTTCCTGACTGTCTCCCAGTCAAGTATTAATAAGATCTGACCTGCTTCTCTTTCTGAGAAAAGAACTCAGCTACATAATACAAGCTTGCAGAAAGTGTTACTGAATTGCTGGGGATGGATGTAAGAAAGCTGGAGGTCATTTTTTTCCTGCAGCATCTCATTTGCATTTTGATATAGGATATGAAAGAAATAATTATCTTTCTCTAGACACTTGCTAACCTGCCAACTTGGAACTGCTGGTCACCTACTGTTAGCTGGCTCATGCTGAAATACAAGAATGACTTCCTATAGCAGTTTGAGATGCTATAATCCAGTTCAATTCATCATTTGCTGTTTTGTTCTGACAGAAAGGGAACAATTAGGTTGAAGTATGAGGGGGAATAGATATCATGATGTCATTGTACCAAACCTTCTAAGGCTTTTCCATGAATTATATAAGGCTAGTAGAAAATTTAGACCAGTTTTAGATCTAGATGATTAAAGCAGGAATGCTCATGGGTCACGAAAAGATCTAGTGCGTTATTAGTAAGGATCACCCACTATTTAGATTTGGTTTTGAAGCTATGAGCAACTTTCTTGCCCAGGCATCTTTCAAACCTGTTCAGTTATGAACTTTTTATCTCAGTGCTAAATACTCCTAATATCTGAATGGCCCTCCAGCAAGGATGGTCATGCCCACCCCCAGTTTAGCAAAGGAAGGAAAAGTCACGATATGTCATGTGAAAACAACATGATGCTGCAAGTTTGACACACACACCCCAGCCCTACAATGTTAATCCATGCTTTAAAGGAGATCTTCCTTTTAGAAACCTCTCTCTGCCCAAAGACTCCATCACAGGAATTCTTGGCATTAGCTGTGCAGTATCTTGACCAATCTCCCCTGTCTTAGATCACCTGTGGAATTTGGTTTAGGAAGAAAAGGAGCTGATATGAAATTAAAGATGATCCTACCACTTCCTCTTTATTTCACTTATAATTCCTGGGATTTGTGGCCATTGAAGTGTAAGAGAAGATGTGAAGGCAGTAGTAACAACAGAGACATCTTGTCTCACAAACTTCAAGTTATATGTCACCAAATCTTGAAGGTTCAGGTATCAAATGACCTCTCTCTAGGAATTTTATACTATTCTGTAGCAAGAAAATTTTGTTCAAATATAAAAATAAACAACAATCTGAGCATTCCGATTCACATGTGTATGTATGTGTATGTGTGTATAAGTTAAGATCAAGTCATTTTCACTTTACTTTAAAAGTATCCAAAGGAAACAGCTTTTGTCTTGATTTTTGTCTGTTTAGTACAAATTGCTTTTTTGTTTCTGGATTCACTTTTAATAGCCATAGTTATTTTTTTTTTAAAGGAACTACAAAAATGATGCTTGGGGTGTGATTACTGCTAATAAGGTAATTTATCCATTGAGCCTCAATCCTGATAATTATCCATTTGAGTATGACATTCTAATTACTATTATCTGATTTTCTGGATACTTTTGAAATAAAACAAGTTGGTTTAATTTTAAAAGTTCCAATTTGGTGCCCTACAGATATCTGGTACAATAGTTATATGTTTTCTAGCCATCATAGGAGTTGTAATCTAATCATTCTGGAGGGTACCAGACTAGGAAAGGTGAAATCAAAACAAAACAGTCAAATAAAAATAGAGTGATAGAACATTGACAACTTAGGTGAACAATTTTATGTGGTTTAGAATTCCAATTAGAATGAAATGACTTTTGACCTCCCCTACTCCAAAAAATATAACAAACAGGAATCATTCATTCTTCTTTAAAATGAAACAGTCTGTAATTAGCAAGTTCCTTAAAAAAAAAAAAAAANATTAGCAAGTTCCTTAAAAAAAAAAAAAAAGCCAGTCACTTTTATTCTGAAAGGGATTCTTTTTTAAAAGCAGAGAAGGTCACAAGGTCAAATCATAAGTCATGGAGTGCAGCTGTCCAACTATATCAGCAATCTCCAAGGGAGAAACAGAAGAAATTTTCGGAAGGAGAGGAGAATCCACTCTTGTATCAGTGAGAGCTTATTTTAAAACCAAATAACCCCTCAAAAAGCCTTAAAAACAATAGTCAAGACTGACTGCTTCAGAAATGTGGATAAAGATTAGAAATGAACCCCTCAAAATAAATTATTATTATTTGTTCTATTTAGCTATTTGTTCTTGCTCTGAAAGGATTTATTGATATAAACTGCATATTTTAAAAGCCAGTGATTTCCCTTTTAAGCTAAATAGCTGAGTAAATTTTAGAAAGTTATATTTCCTTTAATTGATAAAAAACACAAAAGGACAAGTAGTATGAGAAA
>BHFT01027993.1:0-17525 GCA_004320025.1 Laticauda laticaudata | reverse complement strand
GGGGAAGGGGGGAGAGAGAGAAGGGAGTCTCAGAGGAACAAAGGTGTCCACGAATATGTGGGGGGGACCCTCATTAAAATGGGGGGGAAGCAGGAAAACAGTCATAAAATGTGGGGTGCAAAAGCAGGGAGGCCTTCACGAGAAGTGGGGAGCCCCTCAGAAAAGGTGGGGTATAGAAGCCCTCATGAAAAACCCTCATTAAAAATGGGGTGCAAACTGGGGAAGGCCCCTCATGAAAAACAGGGAAATGCCCAGAAAAACAAAGTGTCAAACCACCATGAACAGTGGGGTGCCAAACCAGAGACACCTTCCCTCACAAAAAGTGGGGAGACTTTCCTTAGAAAGTAGGGTGCAATCCTGGGAAAGCTGCAGGGAAGGCTCCCCTGTGAAAAAAAGGGAGACCTTCACACAAAGTGGGGGGGGGGGCAAAGCAAGAGACTTGCCATGGAAAGTGGGGAGGCATTCATTAAAAAGGGGGTGCAAAAGGGTGTGTGTGTACAAACCTGGCAAAATGGGGAGACCCACATGGGGTGGAAAGACCCTCATGAAGAAGTGGAGTTCTTCCCCCACGAAAAGGAGGGAGAGCCTCTTTCAAAAACAGGGTGTTACAGCAGGGAGACCTCCATGAAAAGTGGGTTGCAAACCCAGGGAGAGCATCATGAGAAAGCAGGGCGCCACAACCGGGAGGCCCTCCTCAAAAGGTGGGGTGCGACATCAGGGAGACCCTCATGAAAAGCGGGGTACAAAACCAGAGAGACCCTCAGGAAAAAAAAGGGTGTGTGCCAAGGCAGGGAGAGACCCCCTCCCCCTTGAAAACCGGGGTGCCAAACCCTTGTGAGTGGGAGAGGCACAGAGAAGACCCCCCCCCACTCACCTTTTAGGACCCCCTTCAAATCCTTTCCAGGGGAGGCCTCTGTGTGTGTGTGTGTGTCCCAGGAGCGTGTGAGGAAGGGGTATGTGGAGTTGCCTTGAGAGGGAGAGTTGTGTGGGAGGGGCCTCATCTTGAAGTGCAGAGAAGCCCCCCCCACACACCTTTAGGGCCTCCTCCCACTTTCCCTGCAAGGCCCTCACCCCCATATGTGGAGGAAAGGTGCGGGGGAGGGGTATACGTGGGGCAGGAGTGAGGGGGAGGGGCCTCACCTTGAAGTACAGCGAAGCCCCCCCCTCACCTTTAGCCCCCCCCCTCTTTCCCTGCAAGGCCAGCATGTCCTCGTCGTGGTCCCCCCTATTTGGGGGGAGGGGAATGTGAGGGAGGAGTGTGGGGGAGGAGCTTCACCTTGAAGTCCCCCCCTCACCTTTAGCATCACCTTCCCGACAAGCCCTGCGTGTCGCCCCCCCGTACGTGAGGGGAGGGGGCCCGGGGGGCGGGGCCTCACCTTGAAGTAGCCGCCCTCGTAGAGCGTGTTGGGCGGCCCGAAGATGGCCACCTCCCAGTTGTACAGGTCGGACTCGTCGACCAGGGTGATGCGGAAGCCCTCCACCGGCTCCTCCTGCAGCCCCTTCAACTCCAGCATCAGCGCCTTCTGGGAGCTGCTCACCTGCTGCTGCGCCATGGCGGGGGGCGGCGAGGGCGAAGGCCAGGAGACCGAGGAAGAGGAAGGAGGCGAGACGGGAGCCGCCGCTCAGGCCGGGCAGGGCCAGGCCGCGGCGGGCCAGGCCGGGCCAGGCCGCCCGGCCCGCCCGCCGCAGCAGCAGCCGCCGCCGCCGCGATCCTCCTGCTCCGTGCGGGGAGGGGGGGAGGGGAGGGGGGCGAGCCCGCCGGCGCCGCGGGGAGGAGCAAAGGCGGGACGAGCGCGGCCTCCTCCGCCACCGAGCGAGGCCGCCGCGCAACCCTCCTCCCCCGCCGCACCGCTTTCGGCCCCTCGCCGCCGCCGCTTCCTTTTGTGACGGCGCCGCCTCCGCCGCCGCTCGCTCAGTTCCGTCGCTCGCGCCCGCTTGATGGGAACGCGCACGCTCCGCCCGGCAGACCCCGCCTTGCTGCTTCCGTTTCCCCCGCTTCCGCCTTCCTGCCTCGGGCAGGAGGCGCAGGCCGGCCGGCCGCCCTCTCCGCGCAGGCGCAGAGGGCTGAGGCGGCCCTCCCGCGACGCCTTTCCCTCCGGTGACGTCAGAGGCGGACTTGGCAACGCCTCTCCCCGGTGACGTCAGAGGCGGCTTTATTGGGAAGGTTTTACCAGCGCTCTGATTGACAGGGCGGAACGCACGCTCGTTCTCTCTCCCCGCTCCAAGCTCCGCCCTCCACCGTAATGTCATTGGTTGACTCCAAAGCTTAATTATCATGGATCACTCCCTAAGGGGAAGCCCTCTCCCTTTCTCGTCCAATGTTTAGCCTAGTCCCACCCTCTACCGTTGCATCATTGGTTGCCTCTAAAGCTTTCTTCTTATGGATCCCGCCCTAAAAAGAAGGAAACGTTCGGCCATTGGCCGCTGGTTGTTAAAATGGTACTCAGCCGCCTTCAGGGATTGGCTGGTTGCTGGCTCTGTTGTCCAAGGTCTTTGGCGTAGGGGAGGCCTTTAGCTCCTCTTACATGGACGGAACCATTAAGGGGTGGATTGATTGAAATGCTCTTTTCAATGAAAAAGACGTCATTTCCTCAATGCTGATTTATTGGACGTTATTTCCAAATAATGAACGTGGGAAATTAATTGCCATGAAAGGTACAATAAAATGTAGGCAATGGATCAATTATATAATTGTCACAATATGTAATTGTACATGCCAATGTAGGCAATGGATCATTCGTTGTATGTATTGTTATATATTTATATAGCACAATACATATTTATAATACATTTACATATATAATGTACATCTAAAAATACATCCCTACATATATAATGTGTGTGTGTGGACATAAATGTATACACACACAGATAAATAAAGGCCAACAATTCCTCTGCCACTGAACAGGGTTTATGGTCTGGTTCAAAAATCACTTGGATCACATTAATGCGCTGGGCCAAATCATGTGTAAACCACCATTAGGCTAAGCTTTGATAGCTTAGATCAACCACAGAAACAAGCCATGGTAAACCAAGTTGAGTAACCTGGTTATGGCTCAGTGGGCTTTTCAGACCAGTACAGTATAACCTAGTAGTGTTTTTCAACTGTTGGGAGAAATAGCCTTCAGGGTTCAGTTCCAAGTGGGGAAGAAAGACACTGGAAACATGGTGACTGCTTGGAAAGATGGTTTAATGGTGGACAGGATCACTTGCCTTGGGTGAAGGACGGAGATGCTGAGAATGCCTGGGTTTTATGCCTTCTGTTGATATTTGAATTTGAGCTTGTATTCTGATGGGTTGTCAGACTCCCCTGGGGCCATGCAGGGGCAACTCTGTAGGCTGTACTGAGTCCCAGGCTTGGTTGAGCCTTGCTGGTGGATGATGTAATGAAAGGGCTTTGAGCAATTCCTATAGCTCTACCTGGTGTAGATCTTTGTGATGTAAAATAGGCTGGCCTAGGACAGAGTAATGGCCCATTAGCAAAGGGGGGTGGGTGAGTTTCTGCTTCTGAGGTGAGTTTCTGCTTTTGAGTTTCTACTCTTTTTAGGGGAAATATTCTGCCTTTTTAATATATCCTAAAATATTTCATTTTCCTAGGAGAGGGGTGGGTTTTAACTTCCAACAAAACCTTGGTAACTTTAAGGACTGCAACTCCCAGAATTCTCTGCTGGCTAAGAGAATTCTGGGAGTTTAAAAGTCCACATAAAGTTGGCAAGATTGAAAAAGGCAGTGGCAATCCCATGGCAAGTCTCGACAGTCGCATAAACAATTTAGAAATTAGAAAAACTTTAATTTTTAGGTCAAGCCTAAATTCTCTGTTTCTTCCATTTTTATCTCTCTTTCTTGTGTTATTTATTCTTTCTATGTAATGTTTCATAATAAAGTGACAATAAAATGATAATAAATCTTTTTGAGTATATATAATACAATAAAATGTGAGGATGAGGTTGGATTTTTTGAGAATAATTTAAGGACGCAAACAATCCTTTCCCATGTAAATTTCCTTTGGGACCCTGATGTTAAATCTTACTTCAGGTAGTTACAGGCAGTCCTTGAGTTATGACCACAACTGAGCCCATCATTCATGTTGTTAAGTGTGACATTCATTAAGTGAGTTTTGCCCTTTCTTGCCACAGTTGTTAAGTGAACAATGCAGTTGTTAGCAACATGGTTGTTAAGTGAATCTGGTTCCCCACTGACTTTGCTTGTGTCATGCCCTTGGTAGAGTTGGACTCTGAGGGAGAGGAGGAACAGGCGACAGGGAGTGGAGATGTGGCTCCGGAGGTTGTGGAGGAGGCTGAGGAAGGGCAGAGGCTGGCTGAGCAGTCAGAGGATAAGGCAGGCCCATCGCCTCTGCATCCTAGGACACACAGAGAGGAACGGAGAAGGCAACAACTTGGCTTATGAGAGAGGAAGTGGCCATGATCCTCCTCATTGGTTGCAGCTGGGGAGACTACTATATAAGAGAGATGATTACAGCAGTGTTGCTTGTTTTATTTTGGGCTGAAGTTATCTTGGTTGGCGTCCTTCCAACAGACTGTGCCTTGTTATCTCCTTGAATTTGGTAATTACTTATCCTGGTCAGTTGTGGAAATTTCATCATTGTAGTTTGTTTGGTTTTTCATTTCACCTCTATCTGCTTGTTAAGTTCGGACTGTACTGCTTTCTTTTGAAGACTATTTTTGAATAAGTTTTATCTCCAACTGAGAATTATTGAGCAGTGGGGCTAAGTTGGAGGCATGAAAGGACATTTATTTACATTTTGGATTTTGTTCTGTTTGTGTTACACGCTTGGTCATCACAGCTTGTCAGAAGGTCGCGAAAGGAGATCCCATCATCCTGGGACACTTCCACCGTCATAAGTGTAAGTCAGCTGCTAAGCATCTCAATGTTGATCACGTGACCACGGGGGTGGTGCAATGGTCATAAGTGTGAAAGACGGTCGTAAGTCACTTTTTTCAGTGCCATTGTAACTTTGTCACTAAATGAGCTGTTGTAAGTCAAAAGCTACCCTGACTGGCCCCGCCAACCCTGTCTATTTTCTGCCTCCTATTGAGTCCCAGCTGATCGGCTGGGTCTCCTTTGGTTGCCTTGCACAGAGAACAGAGCTGGAAAGCAGGTTAGTGGGGTGGGGAGGGAATGAGGATTTTGCAGCAATGCCTACCAAGCTATGCCCACCCACCAGCCACGCCCACAGAACTGGTAGTAAAAAAGTTTGAATCCCACCACTGGACAGATTAAGTAAGAGATCTTCAGTTGATATACTGGTCTCCCTGATCATAGGAATATGCTTGGTGTTGGCTTAGGATAGTGGTTTATCTAATAAAATACAGTAAAGAAACTATAGTTTCTTGTACATTATGATTTATGCAATAAACTACAGCTAAAGAAACTATGGCTTCTTGTAAATGTTGATTTAGCCAATAAATGACAGCTAAACAAACTATGGCTCCTTGTAAATTGTGATTTATCCAATAAACTGCAGATTAACAAACTGTGGTTTCTTATAATTGTGGCTTATCCAATAAATGGCAGTTAAACTATGGCTCCTTGTAAATTGTGATTTATCCAAAAAACAACAGGTGAAGAAACTATGGCTTCTTGTAAATTGTAGTTTATCCAAAAACTATAGCTAAAGAAAATTATGGCTTCTTGCAAACTGTGATTTATCCAATAAACTAAACAAGCTATGGCTTTTTATAACTGTGGCTTATCCAAGAAGTGACAGATAAACTATGGCTTCTTGTCAATTGTGGTTTATACAACAAACTGCAACTAAACAAACTATGGCTTCTTATGGCTTATCCAGTAAAATGACAGTTAAACAAACAATGGCTTCTTGTAATTCATGAATCCGTCAAAGAAAGCCAGAGATGAGGACAGGAGGTTCTTCTGGCATTTGTGGAATAGTGTAAAAATAGTCACAGGGATAGGCGGGGTTTCCATTCTTGTGATAAAGCCCTGGGTGTGAAAAGGGGGTGGGGCTGCCCTTGCACACTGATGGGACACCTGAAAACAATTCTACTTCAAGCAAAACCAAGACTGAGCTGAGCAGGCCAAGGGTGCTATCTGCTGGACACCAGAGAAACTGGTATTTCGTGGTAAGACCAATAAAGGAGTGATGCTGGTTTTCTGAAATGAAAATCAAGCTCTACACAATATTTTTTTATTTATATTTTGTACTAGCTGGATACCCAGGAGGAAAATAAGGCAGGAAAAATTCTGCCTCTGCCTACCAGCATCCATCGGTATTCCTCTGGCTAGCGTCCTGTCAGTGTGTGAGAGAGTTGAGGGCTGTTTGGAAATCGAAGCAGTATTTGCTGTGTGAGCAAGGAGACAGCAAGGAGCCTGGGCGTGGCTGAGCTTAACTGTTCTGCACTAAAGCTGCTTGGTGCTCTGAAACTGAGCCTCCTCTCCTCTGCTTGTGTTTTGCATTTGGAAGATAAGAGATTTCTTTTCAGGTAGGGAGGGGGAATAGAACTCCTGATTAAGTGAATCATTGTAGTTGTTTGGATAGTCACACAGTCGCTAAGTGAATCCGGCTTCCCCATTGGGTTTGGTTGTGCAGAAGATCGCCAAAGGGGATCACGTAACCACCATCACCAGCCCTGGACGCTGCAACTGTCATAAATACGAGTCAGCTGCCAAGTACCTGAATTTTGAGCACCTGACCATGGGGAGGCTGCAACATGTAGGGATGCAGTGTGAAAAAACGGCCCGAAGTTAATTTTTTTTCCCCAGTGTCGTTGTAATTTCGAATGGTCACTAAACGAGTTGCAAGTGGCAAGAGTTGCAAGAGGGACTACCTTGTAAAGCAGCGAAGTGGTCCAACTGAGCCCGGAAGTCCCTCCTCCAGAAACAGAGGGCGAGGTTTGGACCCCTCTTCCCTTATTCCTACTTCTAGAGTCAACTGCGTCAATCACGTCCCGTCGTTCCAGAAACACTTCCTTCACGCTCTCAACCAAACCTCGGAAAGGGGGGGGGGGGGGGGCGGCTGAACGACGCTAAGGCGAATCGTGCAGGCCCGGAAAATGACGAACTTTGAAGCCGTGGAGTCGTCGCGTGGGAGTCAGTTACTGGCTGAACCTAGTCGGGTCCACGTATCCGTTTGTTTGCCGACTTTAGTTCCGCCCTCCATGGGCCTGGCTTGCTGCCGATCCGATTCGGAACGGTGCTTTGCGGTCGTCTCACCCTCTCGTTGCTCGTTGTTGTCAGCATGGTATCGGTGACAGAATTGGGAGAAGCAATAACGCGTCAGGTGGGGGGGGGGGGACGGACGGTACCTTCTCCTGTCTCTTCCTGGGACCACAACCCCCATCGTCCACGGCCGGGGGAGGGGGTCAAAGACGATGGGAGTTGTAGTCCGGGGTTACAACTCGCAGTCTCTTCCCCTTCGCTTTGTTTCAGGGTTTGGGGGTGGGGACGGGGTGGTGGTGGTGGTGATGGAAGGCAACCATAGCCTGGCATGGCCCAAGTTGGCCAGAGCTTGATCCATTGAACTGTAGGGTTGGGCTAGAAGACCTCGAAGGGTCCCTTTTAATATGCTGTTATTTTGATTGATGCATCCCAGCATCTCATCTTTGAGGGTGTAGTTAATTTTGGGAGGGGGGGGGAAGGAAAGGAACTTTTTTCCTCGCGCCCCTCACCCCAAATATATTTCCTGCAAAATCTATTTTGATGGATGCTAACTCCCGTTTCTTGCAACAGCTCCTGTCAGGTAGTCAAGCCGCTTGACGGAGTAGATTTAGTGGGCCCAAAGCCTCTTTGTGGCTGCAGGTGGACCAGGATTTGGCTCTCCTTTCCATTGCCTTGTTTCAGGAGGCTTTTGCTTCCTTGCAAACCTGGGGTGCCTGCTGGCTTCTCATTCAAGCGAGACCCAAGGATGGATCTTATTTATTGAAGTTTATTGTGTTGGATGTCTCAAAGGTGCTTTTTTTGGTTTTTTTTTCAAGAGGCAACTGGACTTTTCTGGTTTTTCTTTGAAGACCTTTTGCTTCTTATCTCCAGGTGGCCTTAACAAATGACCAACTGTCTTGTCTGCAAGGAGTGTAAATCCTTCCATTCCCCACCATCCCAGTAAGAGCTGAAGAAGCTTGGGTGAGAAGCGACATGTCTTCAAAAGAAAAAAAGAGAAAGTCCAGTTGCCTAGTGAAAAAAAAAAAAGCATCTTTGGGACAACCATGACCTGAATGANTCCAGTTGCCTAGTGAAAAAAAAAAAAGCATCTTTGGGACAGCCATGACCTGAATGACTGAGAATCTCTACAGACTTTTAGCTATACAATTTGGGATGAACACCCTTTCAATGGTGTGGGAGTAAGAATGGATTTCCAAGTGGAAAAAATTGCAGACCACAGGAACCAGGAGCAATATTTAGGTGACTCTGAGGACACAGACAAACCTCCAAGCGTCCTCAACAACCTTCTAAAAGGATGCAAATGACTAGCTGTCTGCAAGGAGTATAAATCCTTCCCTTCCCCACCATCCAGTGAGAGCTGAAGAAGCTTCTCAGATGAGAAGTGAAATGTCTTAAGAAAAATCAGGCTGTCCCGTTGCCTCTTGAAAAAAGCAGCTTTGGGTCAACCATGACCTGAATGAAGGAGAATCTGCATAGATTTTTAACCATGCACTTTGGGATGAACTCCCTTGAATGGTGTGGGAGTATGAATGGATTTCCCAAAAATAGCAGACTACAGGAACCATTTGCACCACTCAGGTGATCCTGAGGACACAGATAAAACCTCTAAGTGGTCTCAACAACTCTCTAAAAAGGATGCAAATGACCAGCTGTCTGCAAGGAATATAAAATCCATTCCCCACCATCCTGTCAGAGCTGAAGAAGCTTCTTGGATGAGAAGCAAAATATCTTCAAAGAAAAAACAAGAAAATCCAGTTGCCTCCTGAAAAATACACCTTTGGGACAACCATGACTGAGAATCTTCATAGACAGCAGAGGTGGAAGGGACCTTGGAGGCCTTCTAATCCAACCCTCTGCTCTTAATCTTAAGCCACCCAAAGTCACCTTGAATGGGAGATGGGTGACAAACCAGTTTAATAAACAAATAAATAAAATTAACTGGGGGCTGAAAACAGAAAGAGTATTGCAGTAGTTAAAAGATGGTATAAAAAGAATGGGAAGTGACAGGTAATACCTGACTTACAACCACAATTGGTCCCAAAAATTTCTGTTGTTAAGTGAGACAGTTAAGTGAATTTTTTACCATTTTATGATGATGATTTAGATATGTTTTCTGTGTAATTTTATTTTGCCCCATTTTATGACCTTTCTTGTTGCAGTTGTTACATGAATCGTAGTAAAACTAGATTCCCCATTGACTTCCCTGGATACTGCAACCGTCATAAATACAAGTCAGTGCCCGAGGATCTGAGTTTTGATCATGTGACCATTATTGGGGATGCTGCAAGAGTCTTAAACGTGAAAACTAGTCACAAGTCCCTTTTTTCTGGGCCGTTGTAACTCTGAATGTAACTAAACCAAAGGCTGTAAGTTAAGGACTCTATGATTTTTGAACAGCGTAGTTTCCAAAGATGAATAATTGGACAAACCTTAATAGTAAAGAAAAGCTTAAAAGCTCACAAAGAAGGACATACAGTAAATAAATAAAGCTTAAAAGCTCATGAAGGAGGGGAATAAATACTAAATACAGTTTAAAAGTTTGTGAAGGAAGAGAATTAGTTGTTTTAATTCTGTTCTTGGGCTTCAAAGATGCACTGGCTGCCTGGGAAATTTTGGAATTGAAGTCTATACCTTTTAAAAGTTGGTTAAAAAAAAGGTTTTTGTTGAAAAAACAAGGGACGCAGTGGCTCAGGGGTTAAGACACTGAGCTAGTCGATCACAAAGGTCAGCAGTTCGGCGGTTTGAATCCCCAATGCTGCGTAACAAAGTGAACTCCCATTATTTATCCCAGCTTCTGCCAACTTAGCGGTTCCGAAACCATGTAAAAAATGCAAGTAGAAAAATAGGGACCACTTTGGTGGGAAGGGAGCAGCATTCCGTGTGCCTTCGACCGAATATATGACCGTGGAGATGTCTTCGGACAGCATCGGTTCTTCGGCTTTGTAACAGAGATGAGCACTGCCTCCAAAAGCTGGAAACTACAAGCACATATATGCAAGGGGAACCTTTACCTTTAGATAGATAGATAGATGTTGAGGTCCCTTGTGGTTGTAAGGCAAGGACTGGCTGTATCTGTCTGATATCCTGCTCTTTTTTAGTGTAGTTTTTTAGTCTTTCTTGACCAAGTGTGATTGGAAACACAAGGAATTTATCTTGGTGCATATGCTCTCAATGTACATAAAAGAAAAGATACATTCCTCAAGAGTGTAAAATCAAGTTAATAATAGTCATAGGGTACAATAAGCAATTGAATTATACTAGGAAACAGTCAAATAGGATATTGGAATATAGAATAGAAGAGAATAGAACAGAATAGAATAGAATTTTTATTGGCAAATATGATTGGACAAACAAGGAATTTGTCTTGGTGTAAATACTCTCAGTGTACATAAAAGATACATTCCTCAAGAGTCAAGAATCATCAGGTACAACACTTAATAATAGTCATAGGGTACAATAAGCAATCAAATCATACTTGGAAACAGTCAATATAAATCATAAGGATACAAGCAACAAAGCCGTACAGTCGTACAGTCACAAGTGGGAGGGGATGGGTGAAAAGAAAGGAGGTTTAATAGTAATGCATAAAATAAAATATTTATAAAATTAATCATAAAATTTTAAGCTTGAAAAAAAAACACACAAAGCCAAGGTGGAAAAAAATGAATCTAGAACAGGTATGGAAAACAGGAAGGGCTTTCCTCTTTTGTGACCACGGTGTAAAAACAGACCAGGTAGCAGGATTGTTAAAAGACAAAATCAGCATCCTTATTTGGGTGAATAATTCCCTTTCTTTTTTGTGTTGTTGTTACCTGCAGATGTTACCTGAAAGTGATGAGGGAACTAAAGATCCGGAGAAGGAAGAGATACAAAATGACATCCCTAAGGAAGAGAAAGCAAAGGGAAAGAAACGAGCTGCCTCGCCTGAAGGCCTCTTGAAGCCGGTGAAATTGGACAAAAGTGAGCTGTATAAGGTGCCCACCAACGAAGAGCTGAGCCATCTCAAGGAGACCGAGAACCTGTTCCATTCCAACCTTCTGCGTCTGCAGGTCAGTTCGGCTGTCAGTGTTCCAACCTCCAACGAAATAGACTCAGAATATTGTCACCCCAAAGATCCACTTTATTAAGGCCATGTCACACTGCCCAACGGATGCAAAAAGGACACAACGGACGAGCAAAATGTTCCATCCGTTGTTACCCGCTCTCAAAAAGGGGCAAAAATTTGACATAAGCAGAGCAGATAACACGGAAAGGAACAGACGTGGGGAGGACGCAGAGAGGATGTATAGAGATGCAGAGCAGATGCGTTAGAGGATCAGAGCGGATTGCGAGCGAGCAGAGGCGGATGAGCTGCATCCGCTTTCATCCTTTCTCCATCCGTGCTACTAACGCTGCGCGTCCGTTCTGCTTCCTCCCTGCATCCGTTTACTGCTGGAACGGATTTGAGTTGTGCGGATGCACAGTGGATGCCTAGCGGCTATATAGCAGACGTAATGGATGCTCACGGATGTCCCCCGTATGCCTAGAGGATGCAGAACAGACGAATTGGATACATTTTCCGTGCAAAAAGTTTTGAGCAGCTCAAAACTTTCTGAGCGGATGAAACGTCAATAAACGGATGCTGGACGGATAGAGAGGAAGCAAAACGGAGGCAGTGAGTACATCGCGTTAACCAACGGATGGCAAGCTTTTTTGTCCGTTTACATCCTCTTGCATCCGTTGGTGCAGTGTGACAGGGGCTTTTAGAGACTAGTTCGATCTCCGTGCTTCGCTACGCAATATGTGATCGGGGCTTAGCTTAGTTTTTTGGGGGGAAAATAAGGGGGGGGGAATTCTGCCTCTGCCTAACCAGCATCCATTGGTATTCATCTGTTTAGCGTCCTGTCAGTGTGTGAGAGAGTTGAGGGCTGTTTGGAAACTCAAAGAGTATTTGTTGTGTGAGCAAGAAGGAGACAACAAGGAGCCTGGGTGTGGCTTAGCTCAACTGTTCTGTACTAAAGCTGCTTGGTGCTCTGAAACTGAGATTCCTCTGCTTGTGTTTTGTACTTGGAAGATATTTCTTTTCAGGTGGGGAGGGGGAGTAGAACTCCTTAGCATCAGAGCGTATTATATAGGATAATACTAATGCTCTGATGGTCATTTCGAAAAATCCTTTCTTAGTGAGCCCCTAGAAACCAAGAGGAACATATATGCCCAATTTCAAGTTTGTAGGCTTTATGGTTCTGGAGATTTTGTGATGATGCGTGAGGGGTATTTTGCTTTTATATATATATAGATAGAAAATAGAAAATGTCATTTTGGCACATCTGGGGAAAACCCGAATCATAGAGTTCTGGTTTTTCCCTAACCCCAAAAAAACCCAAAATCCAACCTCTGCACCCAATCGTCCGTCACATGGTCCAATCCTCACTTCGTTCCAACTGGAGGTACTACCCCCAGCCACTCCCCTCCAGGTGCAGGGTAACATGACCTTGACTTTCTGAGAAAGGAATGTTGTGGCTAATCTTCCATCGCTCCCTGAAATCCCAAATCCCCAGGCACTGAATGTGGCAGCTCAGAAGCCTCAAAGAAAAATGGCCTTCAAGCAGACATTGGCTTGGGAAATTGGAAGGGAGAGTCAAGTCAAGACAATGAAGTTGCTTACTGTGGTTAGTTTTGAGTAACTCTTGTGTTGCTTGTGCTTGGCAGCTTGGTGGGTGAAACAGATTTGGCCAGGGGAACCAGAAGGGCGATTCGTATAACAAAAGGAAGATCCGAAACGTTTTGACACCCCCCATTTTGATCATGACGCCGACTCCTCATCCTGATAAAACCCCTTTTATTTAGGTCAAAGGGAATCCCTCTCCAACAAAATCCCAGCAAACAGTCTTTCAAGAGATTTCACAATGACAGACCTTGATCAAACTTGGAGAGTTGCCAAGCCGATAGCTTCCAGAATGCCACACTGTAGCAGCAATTACTTGGCAAGAAGTCAGGAATAGATCTTCACCCTAATGAACTGAACTTGTCTTCTGCAAAAACCCACTCCCCTTTCGCTCCTCTTTATTCCCTATGGGAGGGGCCATTCACCATCCACCTGAGCCTTTACTCCTGAGTTGACCCTTGTTCTTTAATTGGTTCCCTTTTCCTGGCAGTTCTGTGCATGCGCACACTGGGAACAGGCTCCAGCTGTTCTTCTGCCCCACTGATCTCCGACTCCAAAGGCAGCTGATAACTGTCAGACGGCCCTGGTCCCCTCTCTGCCTTCGACACAAAGCCCTCATCAGAGCCTTCTCCAGACTCCAGGACTGGCCCATGTTCCTCCCCAACCTCTTCACTGTCCGAGTCTGCCGCCAGCTCCACTGGCCGCTGGTGGGCTACAACAATCTGACCCCCCTATCACATTTTTTTCTCCTTCTGCAGATCGAAGAACTGTTGAAAGAGGTGACCCTCAAGAATAGGAAGCAGAGAATTGAAGCCTTCCTTCATGAAATCAGCACCCTGCTTAACAACGTCCCAGAGGTTCCGGCGAGAGATGTATGCTTCAGATCTGTGGGGTTGATAGCATCTTGACATAAGTCTTTAAAGGTTCTCAGTCATCCAGGTCCTGGTTGTCCCAAAGGTGCTTTTTCAGAGGCAACTGGACTTTCTGGTTTTTTTTCTTTGAAGACATTTCACTTCTCATCCAAGATGCTTTTTCCACTCTGACTTCTCAGCTCTTTGGTCCAAACTGAAGAAATGTCTTGCATAAGAAGCAAAAAGCCTTCAAGAAAAAACCAGAAAATTCAGTTGCCTCTTGAAAAAAATCACTTTTGGTATATCGACGGAGGTTCTCGGTCATCTGTGTCACAGTTTGTCCCAAAGGTGCTTTTCCAAAATGCAATTAGCCTTTCTTAATTTTTTCCCCCTTGAGAACATTTCACTTCTCATCCAAGAGCTTCTCCGGTTCTGACTCTGAGCTCTTCAGTCAGAACCGAAGTAGCCTCCTGGACTGGAAGCAAAACATTTTCAAGGGGGAAAAAATCAAGTAAGTCCAGTTGCTTTTTGAAAGAAAAAAACCCCACCTTTGGGACATCTTGGGACTTGTTTCCTAGGAAGCCACTGTACTCCATAGATCTTCCTTTCTATGGGAAAGTGGGTTTAACGTCGCAGCCTTTATCAACTCTCGCTCTGGTTCCTTGTTTTTGTTTTTTTTTTGGATTTCCAGATTTGGGATCCCTCGGGATCTCTTCCCTGCACAGCCTAGGGTATCAACTGTCCTACTAACAGCCCATAAAAGCAAGCATCTTCAGGAGCGTTAAAATCCTAAAAGCAAATATTTATGGAATACATCATTCTGGCACAGAAGAAAGCAAAACCACCTCTAAATTTTCCCCGACTCTATTGTAATGACCCAGGAGAAAGCGCAGAGGTCACACAGCCAACTGAGAGTCCAAACTTCCCTTTAAGGCTTCAAATTTCCCCCCAAACACCCTCACATTATTGGCAAGTCCCAGAGCAAAACGTGCACACACACATGGCAGCCTATGGCTGCGCCCAGTCCAGCAAAGCAACAGGGAAATGAGTCCACAAATCAAGGAGCAAACAATGAGTCCGCAAAGTCAGGAAGAAGGCTCCGAGTCCACAAAGGAAGGAAGAAGTGTTGAGGTATTCCCCGTTAGGAGAATGAGTGCACTCAGGGAAACGTAGTGAGAATGGTAAGGAATACCATACAACCAGCATACAGATACACTGAATAGTAAAATGTAGGTTTTACTTCCAGTAAATGAGTAAACAAAGTCCAACAAACAGTCCAAATCATACATGGTTAAAGCAGGGATAATCCAAAAAAGAAGTCAAGTATCATAAAGTTCAATAAACAGAGTTTGCTAACAGTTGCAAGACTCATAGCAATCCAAGCAGAACGATGATCAGGCAAAACAGGAAATGCAAGAAGAACAAACCAGGTTTCTGGCTCCATCTTATGGCCGTTGGAGGACCCTCAGCCAATCACAATTACAGCATTCTCTTAAAGAAATAACAGTATGAAATAACTCCTGGTTTATATATTGCCAACCCAACTTTTAGGTGAGTATCATTCCTAACAAGAAGCAGCTCCCAAATATCGGAACTGGCACACCAAACTCTACCAACTCAGCATATGTTCCTGACAAGCACTCTTCCCCACATCATCTCTTTAAATCTCGGCCCCCAGGTGTGCCTTGTGAAGAGGAGTGGGGCGCTCTCGTCCCAAGTTGTTGGGTCAACCTGCGCTGTTCCCACCTTCTCTCCACTCTCTGTGCTCAGGGATCAGGAGGGGGCGGCCCTTGCTCATCACCTGAGAGTGCTGTCGCTCCTCATTTCCTCTGCCCTCTCTCGGTCATCCTGCCCCCCGTTCTTCCCTGCTAACAAGCCGTCCCACTCCCAAGGGACCCTGGGCTGCCTCGGCCTACTACTCCCCACATTCCTCCAAAGCTGATGAAACTGCCCCTCCTTCGATCTCTCATCGGCTTGTCCTTCACAGATTCAGGTTCTGAAGGGGATGGGTCAGACTGAAAAGTTGAAAAGCAATAACAGATAAGCCAGAGTTGGATGACCTTATAGACCATCTAGCCCAACCCCCTGAACAAGCAGGAGACCCTATGCCATCACTGACAGAGTCCAATCTCTTCTTGAAAGCCTCCAGTGATGAAGCTCCCACAACTTCCGAGGGCAACTTTTGTTCCTTTGGTTGGTTGTTCTCACTCTCAGGAATTCTTCCTTATTTCCAGGTTGAATCTCTCTGATCAGTTTCCATCCATTATTCCTTGTCTGGCCTTTGGGTGCCTTGGAGGATAGCTTGACACCCCTCCTCTCTGGGGCAGCCCCTCAAATATTGGAAGATGCTCTCCTGTCTCCCCTGGTCCTTCTCTTCCCTCGACCAGCCAGGCCCAGTTCCTNTGTGTCTCGGAGTCAGCTGCACCCAGGCAGTGCTGGCGTGTTAACTCCCAATAAATCCTTTTGAAGTTTTGGAAGTTTCCTCGAGACTCATGATTTAAATGAGGGTGAATGCCGGAATCCTGACAGGGGAATTCTACATTTTTGTTTTTCAGATCACTGATCAGTCCTGGCTCCCCACAGGAGTGAAAGTCCCTATCCTGCAGCTTCCTTTCAAGGTGAAAGGGAAGTTCCACTTTCTGCCCCCAGTAGAGGTGAATGTGGTTGGGAGTTACCTGCTCGGCACCTGCATCAAGCCGGACGTGAACGTGGATTTGGCAGTGATTATGCCCAAGGTGAGTGGCCCCAGGCAGACATGAAGCTTCCCTTTTAATTTTATAATTCGTATTTATTTTTAACTCCTCTTTATTATTTTTTGGTAAAGAACTCCAGTTGACAAACATACCAGTGCTCCTGGTTCCACCTATTTTCCCCACATTAACAATCTGATGGGGGAGAGGGGGCTTTGGTGCCTAAGGCGGAACTAGAACTCACCGTCTCCTGGTGATTGGCCCAAAGTCACCCAGCCAGTTTTCATGTCTAAGACAGAACTAGAACTCACCGTCTCTTGGCGATTGGCCCAAAGTCCAGTAGGCACCTTTCATGCCTAAGATGAAACTAGAATTCACCGTCTCCTGGTGATTGGCCCAAAGTTGCCCAGGTGGCTTTCTTGCCTAAGGCGGAACTAGAATTCTCCATCTCCTGGTGAGTGGCTCAAAGTCATCTAGCCTGTTTTGCATGCCTCAGGCACGATGAGAACTCACAGTCTCCTGGTGATGGGCCTAAAGTCACTCAACTGCCTTTGAGGCCAAGGTGGGTGCTAGAACTCACAGTCTCCTGATTTCTAGCTTGGTGCCTTCACCATTAGACCAAAAGGATAGTAAGAGGGTTAATAACATTGGGAAGATGCTCAGCACATGAAGAGTTCTTTCGTGCTCATTGGTGTTCTGTTCTCTCGGCCACGCTTCTCCAAAACCGACTTATTCAGTGTCTTGCTTGGCAACATAAACCTGGGGTCTGTGGGGTTGAGGTCATAAGTCAAGGACTACCTGAAAATGGCTTTTGTCTTGTTAGGAAGTGTTCCAAGAGAAGGACAACCTCAACCAGCGCTACCACCGCAAGAGGGCCCTCTACCTGGCCCACCTGGCCCAACACCTGGCTGAGACAAACCGCTTTGGGAGCGTGGCCTTTGCCTACCAGAATGGCAACCATTTGAAGCCCATTGTGCTCCTCCAGCCACAAGGTAAACTGGGTGAGGGAGGGGAAACGTTGCTAAAAGTGAGGAAGTAAAAGAACCGTGGAGTGGAGGAGGCAGGCAGCTTCCTTGGCAGGGAAGAGGTTTGCTGTCATCTTCCAGGACTTGTTTTTACTTCCTTTCTTTCTCTCCAATCCTTCCGACCCTTCCTTTCTTCTTCCCTTCTCTTCCGACTCTCCCTTCCTTCTTGTCTCCTTCC
>BHFT01027992.1:0-13235 GCA_004320025.1 Laticauda laticaudata | reverse complement strand
TCAATAAAGGGTTCTTTTTTGGTACGTTTCCAGAAGTTCATTCTAGTTGATTGAATGGGAAAAGTTCTGTAGCCTGACACTAGGAGAACAACCAGGGCAAGTGAGCAACCGGGTCGGGGGCATGGCCAGCCAGTGGTCGCCACCGATTTGGTGACCCATGCCAAATCACCGCTACTGGTTCTGATTCAGATACTTGTTTGTATGCAGAACATGTCCTTTAAAAATCTAATGGCTGTTGCCAGATTCCTATGAAGTCATGTAGAGATCATGGCAAAATGGGAAATACAAATCCTATGTTTGAACTAATCTTGTCAACTAGAAGAGCAAAAGTAATGAGCAAAAAAGACTTAAAGGAAGAAAATAAGAGAAAAGGAAAGGGGATATAGTTGAATCTAGTTACTCAAATACCAATTAGTGCAACTTTTCATATCTTTGTATCATTTCAATGTCTGTGGCCTATATCTAGCCTGAGGTTAAGATATTTACTATGTCTACACTTTATGGATATGATGATGTGTATAGTCATGCTGGCCACATGACTACAGTGTCTTCAGACAATGCTGGATTCCTCAGCTAGGAAACAGAGATGAGCACAATCTCCTAGAGTCCGAAACAACTAGACAGTTATTGCTTTTACTTTGCTTTTACTTTTGATACAATACCAAATCTTATCCCCAGGATGCTTGGGCAGACAATTTCAGACATCCCATGTAGAAAGATGAAGCAATTTGATTTTGGCTCCAGGGCAGGAAAAGTGATGACATTTACCCTGGTGTCCTATTTAGTCCATCAGAAGTAAATCTGATGAACTATTTATATATTTCCAGTAAATAAAACAAATATTGCAGTTTCATTCTAAATATATTCCATGAAAGAGAAGCATATTCTCATTCCAGAGTGCTCCATTTTATAATAGTAAAGTTATTTCAGAGGAAAAATGAGTAGAAAATATATTATTTCCATTCTTTAATAAAACAGTATGTAGCTAAACAATGATAATTAAATTTTATTTTTCATTATCAAGAAATGCATTTTACTTTAGTTTTTGATAAGGTATAAAGACTTAACACTGTTTCTAGGCTGTTTACTCAGTTAACATTTTTAAAAAAATTTTATTTTCATACAGTGATGTTTTCCATCTGTGTTTTATGGAAATGTTCAGGGCTTGACCTCCCAGAATGTTTACTTGTCTTATTGTTGTCACTGTTTTTGTTTACTAATCAACTCTATTTTAATTAATGAGTATTTCTGTCATCCTTATCTTGAGCACAAACTGCAAATGAAAGCCTGCTGGAGAATAATTGCAGAGGGATAGGAGGGCAGTTCAATTACAGTGAAAGGAATACATTAAACTGATTTTTCTTTTTTCTCTAAACTTTTCTCTTTTTTAAAAAGATATTTTTCTTTTTTTCCTCTGTTTTATTATAAATTTTTAAGGGGTTATCTATTTGATTCCTACTTATCAATCCTTTCTCTTCATTATCTTTGTCTTCTTGCATCTCATTTTGATTTTTCTCCTCCACTGCTTGTTCCAATTTCTCATCTATTTTCTGAATATCATATTCATCTTTTCTCCCCAGTTGTTGAGAAGCTTCTACAGTCATTAATCTTTGAACAATCCCCATCTCTTTATATCATGCATATAGTTTCATGCATGCTTTTTTTGTAAAAGTTTTATTTCGATTTTCCAAATTTTTTAGAAACTTCTTTTTTTAGTGAACATCATGATTCCAGGTTTTCACATCTCTGTACAGACATAGTTTAGTTTAAATATTCATCTTTCAAATTTAGTTCATATCTACCTCTACTTTACATATTTTCTATTATTTTCATAAATATTTTCCTCAGGCTTATTTATAAATTTTCAATTCATTTCTTAACCTATTCCTTTTAGCTTTAAATAATTTTCATATCATCATATTCATTATACTTATACTTTTATCTGTCATAATTACAATTCCATTGCATATTCTCATTTTATCATTTCAAAAGTTCCATCTTAATTCAAACACTTTAAAACAAAAATTTCCCCTACCAATACCAATTAAAGTGTGCCCACCCCTATAGCTCATATATCATCTAATGCAGGGGTCGCCAGCCTTTTGGACCTCAGGGACCACCAATTCATAATTTTAAATCCTGGGAACCACTAACTGGTTCTGTGGGGATGGCCTAATTTGTGGGTGTGGCTTGGTGGTCATGTGACTGGCTGGGCATGGCTTGTATGTAAATATTATAAATATTTCCATAAATATTGAATTTTTTATAAAAAAAGAGCAACTTTTACCCAAAATGAGGCAAAGCAGACAGGCAGATTGAGTTGCTCACAGAATCACAGATTCACTTAGAGATCTGTGTTTCTGCCATTCACTAGCTGAGTCTGCACTGCTTCAGTCCTAAGGAAGGTTTAAAAGCAGAGCCAAAGATCTAAAGATTAGCTAGAAAGCAAAAAACCCAACTATTTCCTGCTTTCTAGCTAATCTAAATCTCCCAGCACAGCAAAACAGGTGATGGTTAGAAAAATAGCAATTTAGCAGGCAAGTTTGCCAGGTAAGGAGTGAGTAGGCTGGGAGGATGGGACATGTGGGCGGCGTAGCTTTGTGTTCTTGTGCAGCCTGGATTAATTGCTTTGAGAGATTGCTCTGGGGGTGACATTTCTCTGTGGACCACCAAATCTTTTTGCAGACCATCAAAATTATTCCTTTCTATCTGTCGTTCATTTTAATATCTCAATTCTTATTCGTTTTTTGGCTTGCCTCCCATACTCCTCTCTCTATATCTTCACCATTCAGACTGTATATTTCTCCCATCTCTATCCTCCTAAGCTGCCAGGTCTCCAAAATATCCATCCAAGCCCCTATCTCTCTTTTAAAAATACCTTCTAGGATGACAACCAAATTATCATGGTCAAATGAGGGAAAAATATTGTAAGCTACTCTTTTATAATAGGATTTAAACGTAGTTTAAGTATGGTTATGCTAGAAGATTCCTCTTTACTCTTTCTGTTACATATAAAACCCCGCACCCTAAAACCCAAAATGTGTTTAGTTACAAGTACATGATGCACTGTTACTATCTTCTTTGAAAACGGGCTAGGCAACAAGTAAATAAGGGACATCCTCCCAAGGTAAAGACCAGCAGTGAAACAAGGTAAGACACCAAGGCACAGAAAACAATGTCATGTCGACCCTTAAGCCTATAGTTTACCTTATCTTATAATAAGGGGGCGTGGGGAGGGCCTCCTAGGCATGGTGTGTTCTGTGCAGGGGTATAAATGTATTGTTTAAATATGGAATTTTGCTCTTCTTGTACCCAATCCACTTTGGAAGGGACTTGAAGGCCCGTTTGCAAACGCTTATTTTCTTTAATAAATCTTTGAATTGTGAACCAGACCTGTCTCTGTATTGTGAGTATTAAATAATTCGGGCCTTACATCTCACATCTCTGGTTTTTCTTTGAAGACGTTTTGCTTCTCATCCAAGAAGCTTCTTCAACTCTGTGTTTCTTCCCATCTGAAGAAGCTTCTTGGGTGAGAAGCAAAACGTCTTCAAAGAAAAACCAGCTGCCTCTTGAAAAAAGCACCTGGAGGACGGAGAAACTCCATAGAACTGAGAGAAGAGATGGTAAATCAGCAGCCTGACCTAGTTCTCACCTCATCTTGATCTGCTTCTGGTCCTCGCTCCAAAACACTGTTGGCAAAGTCAAGATTTAGCAACAGTCCAAAGGATAAGGAACTGATGTCTTTGTGCTTTGGGGGGTCCACGTGAATCGACCACTGGAAGAAAACACAGAGGATAAAAATTAGCGAAGCTAGTTAGGAAAAACCAATAACCATCTGCCATCTTTAGATTGGAGGGTAAAACATACGAACAACAGTTGCAGGAATTTGTAGGTCTAGTTTAATGAAAAGATGGACTAGGAGTGACATGATGGCAGTCTTCCAATATATCAGGGCCCCCCCAAAGAGGGGGTCAAGCTATTGTCCAAAGAAACTGAAGGCAGGACAAGAAGCAACGGATGAAATGTTTCATATGTTTGAACCTCCCTCTAATCTTCTTGGTTGCTCTTCTCTGCACTTTTTCTCAAGTCTCAACATCATTTGTACATTATGGCAAGCAAAACTGAATGCAGTATTCCAAGTGTAGCCTTACCCACTGCCATATGGTAGTCCTTCAATTGCAACCATTCGTTTAGTGACTGTTCGAACTTCCATGGGATTGGAAAGAGTGATTTCCAGCTGGTTCTCACCCTTACAACAATTACAATATCTAAGGGGCTGACACAAAGAAGATGGAGTCAACCTATTCTCCAAAGCATTTGAAGGCAGGACAAGAAGCAACGGATGGAAACTCATCAGAGAAGCAACTCAGAACTAAGGAGGAATTTCCTGACAGTAAGAACAATGAAGCAGCGGAACAGCTTGCCACCAGAGCAAAGAAGGGAGGGAGGGAGGGAGAGAGGAAGGACCTGAAAACAGGGCAAGAAGCAATAGATGGAAACTAACCAAGGCAAGGGTCTTCAAACTTGGCAATTTTAAGACTTGTGGACTTCAGCTCTCAGAATTCCTGAGCTCTAACATGACTGGAGGAATTCTGGGATTTGAAGTCCACAAGCCTTGCAGCTGTCAAGTTTGAAGACCCCCTGAACTAAAAAGAAATTCCCTAACAATTAATCAGTGGAACAACTTATCTTCAGAAGTTCTGAATGCTCCGTCACTGAAAGAAATTGGATAACTGAACTGGTTATAGGTTTTCCTGCCCAAGCAGGGAGTTGGACTAGAGGACCTCCAAGGTCCCTTCCAATTCTGTTATTCTATTCCCATGATGGCAAACCTATGGCACGCATACCACACATGGCACTCAGAGCCATTTGTGCCGGCACGCAAGCCGCAGGCAAACTTACCTCACTGCGCATGCGCACGTCTCACAGCTGATTTTCAGCTGGTTTGAGGCCTTTTTCGGCCTTCCAGAGGCTTGAAAAAAGCCTCTGCAAGCTTTGCAGGACGAATAATAGGCCCGTTTCGTCACTTCCTGTCATACCGGGCTAATACTCTGAGCTAGAGACTCATGATTTAAATGGGGGTGGATGCCAGAACCCTGACATAGAACTTATATTATGTGCGCGCTTGAAAAAATCAGGTAGGGCTTATTTTTTGGGTAGGGCTTATATTTTGGGGAAACAGTTTCTTAAAAAGACCACACCGTTCCTTAAGTGGGTTAATCCTGGGCACTAGGTTCTTTCAGCAAGTAAAGAAAGTAAGTTTCTGGTGAAGTTACCGGTTGGGTCTGAGGCAACTGATGAGCCAGGAGCGCCACCCGCCGGGCCAGTCCACGTTCCAGCAAGCTGAGGAAGAACGGGAGAACGGCGGCCACATAATTCCCACCCCGGTCCATCAATGCATTGAGCAGCTGCATCTTCTTGCAAGCCGCCTGGAGTTTGGAGATGTGACGGAGGCTGAAGGACAGGAGGAGACACTTGAGAGACACTCATGAAGCTTCTCAGAAGGAAAACAGATGAGCGGCTTTGAGGTAAGAGGGCTTACAAGCAAGGAAATTAAAAATTTGTGTCAATCAAAGTATTTTTATAGATCTATAGATTTGTATCTGTAGACCTTGTAGTCTTCTGGAAGTCTTAAGACTTCAACTCCCAGAATCCCCAGGTAGTATGTGGTTTTTATCACACAAAAAGTAATCATTTTTTAAATTTCTCTATCATTTATCTCCATCTATCTACTTTTCTCTATCTACCTATCTTTCATCTTTCTCCCTATCTACCTCTATCTTCCTATCAACGTACCTTTCATCTTTCTTTTGTCAGTTTTCCAAGTGATGAAATCCATTTAAAAAGAAAAGAGCAAAGTCCCTCATCCATAATAATTTCTTTTATTTAGGAAAGCATCAAATTGGCAAAGTCTGTTGTAATTCCGGATCTGACACAACCCGAATTACACCACATAATATTGGAAGTTTGAAACAGCTTCTAAAAGTCACATTCCCCAATAGAAGTAAATCAATATTTTCTAATGTCATCAACCTCCACCTCCAGGTCTCAGCAGGATCAGCTTTTGTTTCCACGGGAAGAAGAACTACCTAGCCTAAACAACTCTATCTCCACTCTTCCCTCCACTCCAACTCTTATCTCCACTCTTCTCCACATTAAGAATGTGGCAAACCTGAAACCCTTCCCCCCCATAACCAGCAAACAGAAAGAAAAAAAGAAATATATAATGTTAAATAAAATGACCACCTATATGTCGATTTTGGGCTTGACATCTTTATCTATATATTCATCCATCCATCTCTAACTTCCTACCTACATACCGTTCACCTGTCTAGCTATGTCTGTCTATCCTCTACATTCTAACTAACTATAGTATCTCTCCCTCCCTCTCTCTATACAGTCTACCTTTAACTACAGTATCTATTTACCTCTATCTCTCTCTTCCTCTATCTATCCTCTACCTCTAACTACATTATCTATCTATATCTATCTATCTATCTATCTATCTATCTATCTATCTATCTATCTATCTATCTATCTATCTATCTATCTATCATCTCTCTCTCCTCTACCTCTAACTTAGTATCTCTCTCTCTCTCCTCTACCTCTAACTGCAGTATCTATATCTGTCTGTCTATCTACCTACCTACCTACATACCCATCTATCTATCATTCAATTACCCTTCCCCGCCTTTCAAACCCTGCAAGCCCTTCAAAATCTTTTCTCCAACAGTGTAGACTAGAAACTTAGGTTTGTTTTGTTTTTTTGTTTGTTTTTAAAAATAGTGAAAGGACAGAGACAAAACTCCCTTTTTTAAACCCACATCCTGCCTTGGTACCAACCGAAAACCATCCCTCCCTCCATCCTTTTGAAAGCAACCTACTGAAACACGTGATCGAAAGTCCGGAGAAGAGGCTTCTGAGTCATGAAGAGCAGCTGAAAGCCATCCACCCTTTTGTCATCCAGAATCTCCATCGACTGCCTGGCCTCAAACTGGACCTAAGGAGGAAGAGAAGCACATACGTGCTAGCATGTTTACAGGGATCAGGCTTCATGGCTTGACTGCACGGACTTTTTTCATTATCTCTAAAGCAGTGAAGGGATTCAATTTTTATTTTTTTTTACTACCGGTTCTGTGGGCGTAGCTTGATGAGCATGGGAGAGGAAGGATCCTGCAAAATCTCCATTTCCTCCTTCCCCACCCTACTGTTGTGGTTCGCTGGCAGCAGGTGCGGACGGCTGAGGTCTTGGAGAGTGAGGACTCGGATGAGGGGGCTGTGTGTGAGGCAGGGACGGGGCCAGGACCATCAGGGAGTGGAGTGCTGCCTTCGGAGAGTGTGGAGGCTGGCAACAGTGAGGAAGAGGTCCCCGTGAAGCCCGTGCCCAGCACGCGTAGGAAAGAGCAGCTGCAGCAGCACGGATGACTCGGGAGTAAAGCTGCAAGGTAATGGCTCCTCCCTTGAGAGATAAAAGCCAGCTGAGAAACCGGAGTCCTTTGCAGGAAGCAAATAAGTTTTTGCACTCAAGCCTTGTGGACATTCGGACTCTTTTCATTTGTGTTTGGAGACTCTTTTGTGTTTGAATTATTTCTTGGCAACTTTATCTGGTGTTCGTGGCAGCCTTGCACCACTTTGGCAAGGCTCGTTCTGAGCAGAGACAATTAATTTGAAGCAGCCTTTTAACCGGGAAGGAACGGGATTTGTAAAGAATCATTAAAAGGTTTTGCTGTTACCTCTGTTTCATGTTTGTTCCCTTGGAACAAGGTTTGGGTCAGAACATTAACCTGCTTTCCAGTTCCGTTCTCCTGTGCAGGGCAACCAAAGAAGACCCAGCCAATCAGCTGGGACTCAATGGGAGGTGGAAAATAGATGGGGTTGGTGGGGCCAGTCAGAGGCAGCATTTGCCGGTTCTCTGAACTACTCAACATTTCTGTTACTGGTTCTCCAGAACCAGTCAGAACCAGCTGAAGACCACCTCTGCTCTAAAGGCATCTCAAGGTCTTGGAAGCCATCATTAGGAACCAGAATAGCTGGCTCTGCTTTCCTTTGGCCGGCTTTCCAGGATCCGTTGGTGCAACTCAAAAGAGAGACCAGTCCCGTGATGGTGAACTTATGGCACACATGCCACAGGTGGCATGCAAGAGCCCTCTCAGTGGGCACACACACCGTTGCCAGCTGCTCTTCTGGTTTCTGACACACACATGCGCTCTAGCCAGCTGGTCTTTGTGGGTGCTGGAGCACTGGAAAATGGCCCCAAAACTGGCCTGAAAATGCCCAAAAAACAGTCTGGTTTCCAGGCTGTTTTCAGGCCTTTTGGGGGGGGGGCTTTTTGGGCCATTTTCAGACTATTGTTTTTGGCTCAAAAAAATGGCCATAAAACCACCTCCCAAATNCCCCCCCCCCAAGGCCATTTTTGGAGCCACATTTCCAAAATGTGGTCAACAAAAACTACAACTAAAAGTCCAATCAAGGCAAGATGAGGTAATTAATCTGGCTGGGCAAAAGAAGGAGTTCCAGATGTGAAGGCAGAGCAGTCATTCAACCCAGTTGGGAGGATGCCAGGAACACAGATAACCAAAGTCAACACAAGATAAACTCACGTTTGCTCTCAGCAGCTGCTGCACGCAGTTTGCATCTCTTTTAAACTCTCATTCCTCACTGTGGCTAATTAAGGGAATCAGGGCTCTTTCCTCCCTTGTAAGCCATGCAACCCACGTTGCTCCCTTATCCGTTCCTCCCTGCACGCCCTAGGATGAAGAGGGGGTAGGCCCGGGTCTTTCTCTAAACCCCCTCTCCCTTGTTCTACCTTTCTCCTGCTCTGCCCAGCCAGACTTTGCCCTTCCCCAGTTTCCTCCACAGCCAACGGAGCCACTCTCCCATTCCCTGTTGGCTGTTCGTCTTCCTCCTTGGATTCAGACTCCGACAGGGGCATGATAGGTTCATACTTATGACTGTGGCTGTGTTCCAAAGTCACACGATTCCTCCTTTTGCAACCTTCTGACAAGCCAAGACAACCTGGGAAGCCAGATTCACTTAAAAACCATGTGTCTAACTTAACGGCAGGATTTCACTTAACAGCTATGGCAAGAAAAGGCTGTAAAATGGGGTGAAACGGCCTTGTTTAGCAACAGAAATATTGTGGTCATAAGTCATGGACCAACTATGCACAGATCTAGTTCAGTTCGGGATGGGATCCTACCTCATGAATTCAAACAGATTGTGGAGTCCTTCAAACTCTCCCTTCTACCTAGCAGCTGCTACTCCCTGTTAGCCTGCTCCAGGAGTAACTTCACTCCTTCCACCTTTACCTGCTTGTAAGTGTTAGCAGTCATATCCGCACACAGGTTCACCAGTCCAGAAGAGTCTACAAACACCACTTGGAAGGCCTGGTGGAAGTCCGTCAGGGAAGGCTAAGAAGAAAATCAAGATTGCAAAGACGGCGTCAATTAAAACATGAGTAGCAGCTTCCAGGGAACCAAGCTATCATCCAAGAGAAGCTGCATCTCACGCACAGTCGTTTTGTCTCCACCTCTCCGTTTCCTGATGGGAAGTAAATTATAGGAGTACTACTTATAGTGTGGTAAATCTTTTTTTAAAATCAGATTAAGATTCAATCTCTGAATTCGAGGAAAAGTTGATAATAGTATTTCCAATTTTAGCCAACAACAATCAGGCCCAACAGACTCTTCCTAGCCCAGGTTATTCCAGGTGCTTCCAAGATAACAGAAAAAGTTGATCTTTTTCCACTTCTATAACATACTTTAACTACAATACCATTAGGTCTCCCACATCAACTTGCTCCCTATTCAATAGGGAGATTCTCACCCTAACGAAGAATAGAGTAGCGTAGAATTGATTGCTTTTCTCCTTGATTAGTTTCCATCTATTGCTTCTTGGATAGAATAGAATAGAATAGAATGAATAGGAATGGAATAGGAAAGAAGAAGAATGGAATAGGAAAGAAAATATGGAATGGAACAGAACAGAATAGAATATAGAACAGTAGAATAGAGTAGTTGGAAGGTACCTTGGAGGTCTTCTAGTCCAACCCCCTGCCTTGGCAGGAAACCCTGTACCATTTCAGACAAATGGTTGTCTGATCTCTTCTTTAAAAACTTCCAGTGTTGGAGCATTTACAACTTCTGGAGGCAAGCAGTTCCACTGGTTAATTGTTCTCACTGAAAGGGAATTTCTCTTTAGTTCTAAGTTGCTTCTTTCCTTGATAAGTTTCCATCCGTTGCATCTTCTCCTGCTTTGGAGGAGGACTTTGGAGAATAGATTGTCTCCCTCTTCTTTGGGGCAGCCCCTCAAAATATTAGAAGACTGCTATCACATTCCCCCTTAATCCTTCTTTTCATCAAATAGACATACCCAATTCCAGCAGCCGTTCTTTACATATTTTAGCCTCCAGTCTCCTAATCATCTGTTGCTCTTCTCTACGCTCTTTCTAGAGTCTCAACATCTTTTTTACATAATCAACATTTTTATTTTTTTACATAATAAGCTTAAAATGTGATCCTCCATCTCCAGCTGAATCCATCAGTAAATAATTCAAAGGTCTCTCTTACCAGGCTGGGTTCTCTGTCTTTTGAGAGGCTGATTCCAGATGTAGTAAGATCAGTCGTAGCTGGGAAGGAAGACGAAAAAGAGAATTAATCACTTTGGAGTCCCCCATCCTACAGGTAGTTTTCGACTTACGTCCACAACGGAGATCACAAGTTAAAGGGTGGTATTAAAAAAGTAGGCAGTTCCAGGTAGTCCTTGACTTACAATAAATGTCTGTTGCTAAGCCAGACATTTGTTAAGTCAGCTTTCTCCCATTTTACAACTATTCTTGCCACTGTTAAGTCAATTGCTTCAGTTGTTAATTTAGTCACAGGGTCTTTAAGTGAATCTGGCTTCCCCAACTGGCTTTGTTTATCAAAAAGTTGCCAAAGCTGGATAAGTGACCCCGGGACACTGCAACCACCATAAATATGAGTCAGTTGCCATGAATTTGACAAATCCGGATACAGGCGGGAGGTTATACAACTTGCCTCGTGGTGCAACCGGAAAACCGGAACAATCTGGAATTGAACACACTCAAAAACGTAGAAATGGTGGTCGACTTCAGGAAGAAACCCTCCAGTACTACACCTCTTACAATACTAGACAGGCACCATAATCAACAGTAGAGACCTTCAAATTTGAGGTTCTACTATATCACATGGCCTTAAAATGGACACCTAGCATCAAAAACTCATCAAAAAGCACAACAATGTTCTTTCTGCGCCAACTCAGAAAGCTCAAATTGCCCAAGCAGGAGGAAGGAGGAAGGAAGAAGAAAGGAAGGAAGGAAGGAAGGAAGGAAGGAAGGAAGGAAGGAAGGAAGGAAGAAGGAAGGAAGGAAGGAAGGAAGGAAACAAACTAACTCAGAGAAGGGAAGGGAAAAAAAGATGGGACGGGAGGGAGAGAGAGAAGGGAGGAAAAGACATTACAGGAGGAGGGAGGAAGTAAAACAGGCAGGGAGGAAAGGAAAAAGCAGGGAGGGAGGAGAGTTGAGGGAGGGAAGGAAGGAAGGAAGGAAGGAAGGAAGGAAGGAAGGAAGGAAGGAAGGAAGGAAGGAAGGAAAAGAAATCAGAGGAAGGAGGAAAGGACAAAAGGCAGGAAGGGATCAGAGAAGGGAAGGAGGGAAGGAAAGGAAAAGAAATCAGAGGAGGGAGGGAAGGAAAAAAGATGGGATGGGAAGGGAATATATACCTGCCAAAGGAATTGCTTCTCTGGATTCTGCATAGCTCCTTTATCATCTTACACCTAGCATTTTAGCACTTCAGAAAAATTGCATGCTCCCTTTCCTTCACAGAGAGAATTCCTCAGAAGGGAAAACAAAAAAACAAAACCCCATTCCTTTCTCCCTCCCTCCCACACAGATTCCATCTAAAGTTTGGCCCAACTCTTCTGACCTAGGCTTCCCCAACAGCACAAAGCTGAGTCCTCATCTCGATAGACCCTTTTTATTTAATTTACAAAGAATTTCTTTTCCAGCAAAGTCCCAGCCAACAGTCTTACAAGATAGTTCCCAATTACAGACCTTTATCAGGCTTGGATTGGGGCCAGGCCGATATCTTTCAGATGCCACAATATTTGGCAAGCATGAACTAATTGTCTCCTGGAAAGCCCCACTTCCCTTTTGATCCTCTTTTATTCTCTGGGGGAGGGGCCATTCACCATCCACTGTAGCTTTACTCCCAAGTCGGCCCTTGTTCCTCAGCTGTTCCCTTCTTCTGGCAGCTCTGTGCATGTGCACACTGGGAACNCTTTACTCCCAAGTCGGCCCTTGTTCCTCAGCTGTTCCCTTCTTCTGGCAGCTCTGTGCATGTGCACACTGGGAACAGGGTCCAGCTGTTTTTCTGCCCCACTGATCTCCGACTCCAAAGGAAGCTGATAACTGTCAGACGGCCCTGGCCCCATCTCTGCTTTCGTCCCAGACTCCAGGACTGGCCCATGTTCCTCCACAACCTCCTCACTAGGTCATGCCTCTGTTGGAGTCTGACTCTGAGGGAGAGGACGAA
This sequence comes from Laticauda laticaudata, assembly GCA_004320025.1. Taxonomy (NCBI): domain Eukaryota; kingdom Metazoa; phylum Chordata; class Lepidosauria; order Squamata; family Elapidae; genus Laticauda; species Laticauda laticaudata. Next base: position 684 of record BHFT01027992.1, on the reverse strand, counting down.
TAGGGAGTGGAAGTGTGGCTCGGGAGGTTGTGGAGGAATCTGGGGAAGGGCACAGGGTGGCTGAGCATTCAGAGGAAGACCCAGGCCCATCCCCTCTTCATCCTAGGGCATGCAGGGAGGAGAGGATAAGGGAGAAACGTCAATGGCATGGTCTATGAGGGAGGAAGGGACCCTGATCCCCTTCATGGGCTGCAGCTCTGAGAACAGTTTATAAGGACAAACTGCGCATGGGCCAGTGCTGGAAGCAAAGAATGTTTTATTCTTTTCGGAGCAACTTACCTAAGAAATGGAGGGCGTTTCGCAGCACCTGATATGCACTCATCATTTTGCTGATCTTGTGGGTGGCCAGGAGGTATCCCACCAGCATGGAGGCCATGAAGCCATTGAAACATCCCAGACCCTGGGAAATGGTGAAGGAAGTGAAAAGTTAACACAAACGCATACCTTCCGTCCACAGCCCAAAACACACAGGGCTCATAATCTTGATTAAAACAAAAAAAAACTTAATGCCATCTAATGCTTGTGTATCGTTTGCACTTCTTTGCACAGAACCACAAACGGATCTCAACTTTCGACATGCAGATCACACCTTCCCTTTTCTCCCTGCCTACAAATTCTTCCTTCTGGTGGAAAGAGTAGAGAAATGTGGGGTCCGCGGTGCTCTCCGATTTTGCTTGCTTGCTT
>BHFT01027990.1:0-13216 GCA_004320025.1 Laticauda laticaudata | reverse complement strand
TTTAACAATAATTGTTTAAATAAAGACTTTTACTGTTGGAACCCGGTCTACCTCGCGTTTTTCCGGACGGAACAATGTGAATTTGATCATGTGACCATGGGGATGCTACAAAGGTTGTAAGTGTGAAAAACAGCCATGTCACTTTTTTCAGTACCATTGTAACTTTGAATTATCACTAAATGAACTGTTGTTGAGGACTACCTGTATACCAAACTGTATATCCCATAGAAGTGACTTGTTTTTTGATGTTTTATTTGCCCCCAAAATATCAATAGTAATGTCAAAAGACAAACCTTCAAAAATGGCATTCAAATAGACAAAAACATAATCAGATGTGGAGTTTCTAAACAGCGGTCTAAAAGACAATCCAGGGAAGAAAAATAATGGGTGGGGATGGATACCACATGCCATCTAAAAAACAACAACTGTAGTTACTGCATTTCTGTTTCTGATCTGAATCAGCCTTTTCCATTAGTTCTTGCATTCAGCTTTATGTCTTAATTGGAAAAGCAAAGCACGCAGAAGGTAATTTTCCATCTGGATTGTTAAAATCTCAATATGCTTTTCTCCTTCTGATCTGGAGAAAGCAGAGAGGAATAAGCGAGCATAGCCCCTCATCTTTGTATCAGTGAACTATTAAAATACTAGAGTGGGATTGGAATTTTGAAATGGGATCAATGAGACCCATCTGATAATCATACTCATTGAGTGGAGAAATAAAGATTGTCATAATCACTCATTCGGTGCTTTCCTGGGGGAAGATAAGCTTTAGTTCCAACTAAATCAGATTGTAGCATGGGACTTAAATCACAATTAGTATCCACTAATCTAGGAAAGCAAAATACTCATAGGCTCAGCCCAGCCCACATAAGCAACACCAAATACATTTTAATTTCAGAGAGGTGACGAAATATTTGTACCAAAACTACAGCTAAAGTTAGATATTCTTTCAAATTGATCTTGGCTCCTGGACCTGTCTTTGCTTCTTTGTCTTTAGCCCATGGAACCTTATACAGTGGTATCTCAGTACTCCTAGTTAATTGGTTTGGGGAGCCATGATGAGTACTAAAAATGACAAGGACTAAACAAACCAAATGTCAACTCATAAAATATTCCTATGCTTGTTTCTGAGTTGCCATAAGCAGGAGAGGGAAAAAAACCTGAAGGAGCAGATTGGCAATTAAAACCAGAAGTGCATTCCACACTTATCTTAAAAATATTGTAGCCTAGGCACCAGACCTTCTGCCCACAAAAATCCTTCACTGGAGAACGTGATTGATGATATCCAGCCCATGAATGTGCTTCATTGGAGAATCTGATTGATGACACACTCAAGGGGGAGAGGAGAAACAGGGTCAAAGGTGACCGTAAATTACGTGTGTCAGATTTGGCTTCATACAGGTTAATGCTGGACATGTTGCTCCTAGTAAATCTTTTGGATTCTTTTGAAACTCAAAGCTCATGATTTAATTAGGGCAATCGTCGGAATCCTGACAGCAAGCCAACTCTGACATGCGTGTGATCCCTTGTTTCGGCCAGAAGGGATAGTGAGTCACGAAGCAGCTGACATCAACAAGTTTTTAACTGGCACAATGAGCACCAAACAAATAATGAATACAAAATTTTCATGTCAAAATGTGTTGACTACCAAATTCATCAAGTTTTAAAGCAATTGAGTTTTGAATTCTGAAGCCATGTACTGGATACTTTTCTTCAATTGTCCAAACAACTGTAAATAATCTTTTTTGGAATTTTAATTTGTACTGGTACAGCTATGGTTTAGCAATTCCGAAATTCACCCTACCACAGGATAAAATATCCCCCTGGTTCAGATATGATAGGAAAGCTTTAAAGATAGTCAGGTGTAAAATGGACAGCACAAAGCTTGGGCACATAACAAAGTTAAGCAAGAGCAAGGTTCTTTAAAAATTAGATTTAGAAATAATGGGGCAACTAGACTGATATCTCACATACCTTTGGGCGTTTCCACTTCACATTTGCTAGTGGTGGATTAAGATAGAAGAGAGAAACATCAATAGCAGGAAATTCAGGGTCTTCAAAGAGCTTCTTCTGCTCAAGGCACTGTCGCTTGAGGTCTTCATACTTCTGATTTTTAAAGGGCTTGGTTGAGGTAGAACCCATGGTCTCTGTCTGAAGAAAATGGATATGCTGTTTTGTAGAAGTAGCTTGTCATAAAATCATTTTGACTCAACTAGCAGCCGATATACTGGGGCAAAGAACAATCATTTCACAATCGATCTTAGATGATGGATGGTATCAGACAAATATTAGTGTAGCACAGATGATGGTCACACACTAAGGAAGAGCTGTACATCTAATAATTAATGTAATTTCTTCCTCTTTCCTATTGTATATTTGTCCATCCCTATCGCTCATGTATATCATCTGTCTCTCTGTCTGTCTGTCTGTCTCTATCATTTATCTATATATCTTAACTGCCCATCTCCCTCCATCTCCTATAAAGCTTCAACCTCTCTAGTAGATAATAGATTGTATTTTTAATAAAAGACAGAATTTGGACAATCAACCTTTCCACCCAATTCCAAAATGGATCAGCAGAGAGGCCAAAACTATGTTGCTACCAAAGGCAAGATCATGGCATCCGGTCCCATTAGTTCCTGGGAAATACAAGGGGAAGAAATGGAATCAGTGACAGATTTTATTTTCTTGGGCTCCAAGATCACTGAGGATGGCAACTACAGTCATGAAATGATCCTTGGGAGAAAAGCTATGGCAAATCTGGACAAGAAAAACAAAGGCAACACCTTGTTGATAAAGGTCCAAAGCTCTGATTTTCCCAGAAATAATGTACAGCTTTGAGAGGTTGACCATAAGGAAGGCTGAGCGCCAAAGAACTGATACTTTCGAATTATGGTGCTGGAGAAGACTCTTGAGAGTCTCTTGGACTTCAAGGAGACCCCAATCAGTCAATGCTAAAGGAATCCAACCCTGACTGTCCTTTCAAAGGGCAGATCCTGAAGCTGAAGCTCAAATACTTTGGCCATTTCAGGAAAAGATAGGACTCCTTGGAGAAGACAATGATGCTGGGAAAGACTGAAGTCAAAAGGAGAAGGGGACGGCAGAAGATGAGATAATTTAGATAGTGTTATCGACACAATGAACATGAATTTGGGCAAATTCCAGAAGACACTGGAGGTGGGGTGAATTGAATGCTATGGTCCATGGGGTTGCAAAGAGTTGGACATGACTTAGCAGCTGAATAACAACAAAAGGATAAAATGATATACATATACACCATTATATACAAAAACTAGAAATAAACCAGGTTATTTCCACAATAATGACGGGAAAGCAACTTCTATTTCATCACAAAACAGCAGACTAGCCTAGGCTTGTAGAAATGGAATGGAGTGGAGTGGAGTAGAGTGGAGTGGAATAGAATAGAATAGGAGCTGGAAGGGACTTTGGAAGTCTTCAACCCACTGCTCAAGCAGGAGACCCTATACCATTCCAAACAAATGGCTGTCCAGTCTCTTTAAAATCTCCAGTGATGAAGGAAACCCACAACTTCTGAAGGCAAGCTGGTTATTATTCCCCCTGTTAGGAACTTTCTCCTTAATTCCAAGGTTGCTCCTCTCCTTGATTAGTTTCCCACCATTGTTTCTTGTCCTGCCCTCTGGTGCTTTGGAAAATAATTTGACTTGACCCCTTCCTCTTTGTGGCAATCCCTCAGATATTGGATCACACTCAGTTTTGTTCTCCAGCACCTCTATCCATGCCACCCCCAACTGTCCAATGAGTCTTCATTCAAAATCTTGTATATAGCAATAGATGATTGCCAATTGGATTGGGCCACTGCTATGCAACACATAGCTTTAAGAAACTGCAATCACAGGACATGATTTCCATAGTGTGCAACTCCTTATGAAGCTGGGTACAACAAAGTATCATTTATACAAAACTCTTTTGCAGAAAAAGTTTTTATGGAAAGCCTGCTTAAAAGAAGAATATCAGAAAAAACCACCAGCCAGCTTGCTAGAAATACAAAATGTGTACAATAGTTATGATAGGGTAGAAGTTGTATTAAAAATGGATTTTGATTTATGCATCAGGGGAACATTTGAGCTGGCCATTTGTCAGGGCCTCTCAGATGTTGATCCATTGCTGAGTAGGTTGGTCGTGAGTATGGGTCATACTGGGTAGGTTGGTCATGAATATGGGTCATGGACAAACTGGCCCCATCAAATTTTGCATCAGCAGAAAGGCCAGTTTCAGATCAGGGTGCTAAGGTTTTTCTTTCCTTAAATAAAGATCCATAAAAATTGTTTAGGAAAGGATTTGTTATCACTGAAAATTGCATGTAAGTAGTGAGAATTAGAAAAAGAATTCAATCAGTGAAACCTGGATTTTAAAAATAAGCCTTAAACAATGAAAGCAGGACTATCTTCTGTTGTTCAATGTTTAATTTATGTTAAAAGATATGTAAATTAGGAGCAGGTGCATAATGCACCCAGAGACTTTGCAAACATAATTGGGTACAAAATTCTGCATGAATTAAGCCCATAGGGAAAGTGTCATGCAGAACTCAAAAGGTTATTTTTCTGATATTAATCAGATAAAATTGTTAGTGATTCGCACATCTCCAGATGGGGTGGAGAATAAAAGCAGGCACAAACCAAATCAATATCTTTAAAAAATGGAACATGAAATTGTTCTCTTGAGTATTTTGGAGCTTATTATCTGGCAATAAAACTCACTGGCATATTATTAAAAATCTTGCTTTGGCCAAACTATCAATCTATTTTACACATAAGAGGCTATTTAAAAAGTTTCAGGGAAAATTGTCTTCAGTCTACCAAGATAGTATTCTAAGTGTAGGAACAATAACACTACAGCCAGTTTGGTGGAGTGGTTAAGGCACCAGGCTAGGAGACTGTGAGTTCTAGTCCTGCCAGGAGACTGTGAGTTCTAGTCCTGCATTAGGTACAAAGCCAGCTGGTGACCTTGGGCCAGTCATTTTCTCTCTAGAAGGTAGACAATGGCAACCCATTAAAAAAACTTGTTAAGAAAACTGCAGGCATTTGTCTGGGCCATCTCCAAGAATCAAACACAACTAAATGGAAGTAAAAAAATACATTCTAGCTTATTTTGGGGGGGACAAAGTCTTCACTAGTCCAATTTTCTGAAGCTTTGAGAAAAGGGGCCTGGAGGCTAAAACATACGAAGAATGATTGCAGGAATTGGATATGTCTAGTTTAATGAAAAGAAGGATAGAAGTGTTTCAGTTTCTAAGGAACTGCCACAAAGAAGAGAGGATCAACCTATTTGCCAAAGCACCTGAAGGCAACAAGCAATGGATGGAAACTAATCAGAAATATCCAATCTAGAAGGAAGGAGAAATTTCCCATCAGGGAGAACAATTAACCAGTGGAACGGCTTCCCTCTATCAGTTGTAGGTGCTCCATCACTGGAGGAGTTTAAGAAGAGACCAGACAGCCAGTTTCTCCCACTTGAGCATGGAAATGCATTAGACCTCCAAGATGCCTACCAACTCTGTTATTTGAAAGAGTTATGGAATTAATTTTGTTGATGGGTTTTTGGAAAGTAAGAAAAGGAAATAACCTGTTTTACCCTGAAAATACCTCTTGTCCTCTTAAAAGTATATATCTTCACCACCATCCTGAAAGTTAGGAAGGTCCTGATTCTATAGGACTTCTCTAACTTTTCTATCTTAAAGCGAATAGCAATGGAAGGAGCAGATCCATAAAATATTTCAGATTGGGAAGAATGAGCGGATACAGGAAGGGCTATGGAGTGATGGAAGGAGGTATTATAAGAATAATAAAATAATAATAATAAATAATATAAATTTATATATATATGTGTGTGTGTGTGTGTGTGTGTTGTTTAGCTTCTTTCGGGTATTATCCCACGTCATTTACTGCTGTGAAATTGTACAAGCGTTTCAGCAGATTCCCATCTGCCATCATCAGGCTTCTGTATGGATGTGGTCTCAAAGCTCCTGGTTTTCAAATTCGAGGCTGGTCCATTCTGATTGGCTAGGAGCCTGGTCTGTGTTTCAACTGGACTTGGAGTTTGATTGGATTGGTGTTTCTGGTTTCTTCTGTCTGTTTTGTGGTTTTGATTGGCTGGCAACACTCTGTTCTTGTGTTTGGAGGCTTTCAGTTGCAAGCTTGGCTTTCGTGTGAAAGGACGAGCTGCTATTCATTTGCAAGCTAGTTCAGCCTGGCCTGGGGGGTGTTTGAGTTGAGAGCATCAGAAGGAGTCTGGTCTGTGCTCAGGTGTTTGTCTGTTTATGTGGTGTGGAAGATCTTCTATTGTGAGCAGTGCAGGTTTCCAAATATTGACAGTCTGCCTGGAATCAGATCTCTTCTACTTCATGCTTTCAGGTCTTTTTCAATCTCTATGGCTTCTCTGATGGATTCTGTGGTGGCGTTTCTATAGTGGCGTAGGGTTTTAATGACCTATTGAAGTTGATGTTGTGACCTGTGTTTTCATGTGTTGGATAGTGAGGAGGTGGTGTTCCAGCATTTTACTCCATTTTGTGTCATACTAGGCGGGTACTTATTCTCTATTGGCTCTGTCCAATGTATGTGGCCGGGCATTATGTACAGGGAATTTCGTATATGCCTTGGTTTTCACAGGTTCAATTTTGTCTTTGGGCGTTTCTCAGGATGGTGCTTATTTTTTGTTGTCTGTTTTGAAGGCAGTCTTGATGTTGATGGCCTGTGTAGTATCTTACTGATTTTATTGTTAGTACTCTTATGTAGGCAAGACAGCTGTTCCATAGGTCTGTTTGGCCCTTCTAGTTCTTATGTCTTGGTGTGTTTTTTGTGGATCAAGTTGGGTGATTTTGTTTTTTTTGGAAGCCATTGGCTGTCAATACTTCAGTCAGGGGCATAGTTCAATCTTTATATGTGTCTTACTGCCAGGCCGTGTTGTGTTCTGGTAATAGTGTTTTCGCCACGATTATCTTCTGGGTGGTTGGTGGGATTGGGCGTTGAGGTAGCAGTGGTGTGTGTTTTCTTTTAGGTTATATGGTGTGTCCCAGTGTGCCATCTGTCTTTGGTAGATTAGTTACATTCTAGAATGGTAGTTGTTTTGTTTATTTTCCGTTTCAATGGTGAACTTGATTTTGGGGTGTGTGCTGTTTAGTGTGTGTTTGAATTGTTGGTTAGGTTTTCTTTTCCAATGGGGCCCAAATCAAAATGTGTCATCGATGTTATCCTAGCCATAGTTTGGGTTTGTGGGTGGCGAATTAGCCAGGCTCGGATTCGAATTTCTTCCATGAACAGGTTTGCCAATGACGGGTGACATAGTGATCCCATTAGGGGCTCCTTCTTTTTGCTTGTAGTCTTTGTCTTTGTATATGACAATATGTGTTGGTTTAGGCAAGTGGTTTCTGTTAGTTCCATGTAGGTCTTTACTGGTGGTATTTATTTTTGATGATTTTAAGAGTTTCTTTATCGGGACTTGAGTGAATAGTTTTAAACCACGTTGAAACTTACAAGCAGATCTTCTTGTCCACATGTAGATCTTTGATCATTTCTAAGAAGTGGTAGATTTTGGTACATTATGAAGCTGCGGTTTCAGGCATGGGGCTGTAGTTGTTTGCTCAGTGTTTAGGCTGAGTGTTTTGTAATGGTGCTCCTATGGAGCTCGACTCTGGGTCTGAGAGGTATGCTTCTTTGGGTATTTTTGGGAGGGCCGTATATTTGGGGCATCTACGAAGATTTTTCTCTTGGGATGATTCGTCTGTTGGATTTCTTTGCTCTTATGTGGCTGGTTATAATTTTCTTCTTCATTACTTTTTCCAACATGTGGTTGGGTCTGCGTATAGGTTGTATGTGGAGTCTTGGAGTATGGGTTCTTCAATTTTTTCGTTGTCTTTTCTACTTCCATCATACTCGTGGCAGTTCCCTTTATCTGCTGGGAGGAATTATTATGCTGTTATCAATTTTTCAGGGCTTTGTAGTGCTCTAATCAGCTTTTTGCAAGTTATTTTTCGGTGTGGTTTGGCTGTGCATAAGATGTTAGTAACCTGGTGTCCTTATTCTGTCAGCTTTCATCTGTATTTAATTTGGTTAGGAATGGATTCTACGCACATATGATGGATTCTGTGGGGATTTTCTTGTTGGGTGACTATGCCTTATCCCAAGTAGAGGCGTGGATTTTGCTGACTCATTTCAGGTTGTAGTGCTAGCAAACTTTTGTTTTACTGACTCCATATGGAATCTCTTTACCTGTGACTTTGTTCTGAGTAAAGCCAATTCCTGTTCTTTTCAGGATACGTTTAGTAGCTGCTGTCTGTGATGAAATGTTAATCTTGAAGGCAGGTTGGTGTTTGCATTGTGTCTCAGCAGCTGCATAGGATATTTCAAGGTTCACATATATATTCCTGCTTCTTTATCTTCCAGCTTCTCAATAGCTTTTGATCTGTGGCTATTTTATTCCTCCTCTAACGAGGTCAGATATTTTGTTTTTTTTAAAGTTTTCACGGTACTTAATGTGTGCTGTTCAGCTTCCTCGGTATCTATCCACGGTCATTGTAGTGCTTTAAAGGTTTGTAGCTAACATTTCAGCAGAATCGCCATCTGCATCATTCAGGCTTCTGTATGAGTTTTATATTTGGGTCTAGGGTCTCACAGCCGTTGTTTTAAAATTTTGAGGCTAGCTCTCATTATGTGGTCAGGATGTTTTTTTCTAACATCCTATTGGTTGGGAGTCTTGGTCTGTGTTTATTGGACTTTGAGTTTGTATTGACCTTGGTGTTTTTGGGTTTCTTCTGTCTGTTTTGTGGCTTGATTGGCCTGGATACACTCTGCTCCTGCACTGGAGGCTTTCAGTGCAGCTTGGAGCTTCGGTGTGAAAGGACAGCTATTATCTATTAGGAAGCCAGGTTTCATCTGGGTGCCGTGGTGGGGGATTATTTGAGGCTGGAGGTATCAGAGGGAGTCGTTTGTTTCAGGGTGTTTGCCTGGCTTTGGTGTGCGGAGATCTTTCTATTTGAAGAGTGCAGGTTCCACCTCTCAATAGAAAGATCTTCCCACACCACAGACAGGCAAAGACACACTGGCACAATCAGACTCCCATGATACCCAGCTCAAACACCCCCCACCAGGCACCCCAAGTTGAACTCTGGCATCCTGATCGATGTAATAGCAGTCCTTTTCATGCGAAGCCAAGCTGCACTGAATTATGCCTCAATACAGGAAATCACAGTATGCGCATAGCCAATCAAAGCCAAACCAAACAGACAGACGAAACCAGAAACACCAATCAACACAAACTCTCAAAGTCAAATAAACATGACCAAGACTCTCAAACCAATCAGGAAGGTGGAGGAAAAAAAAAACATCCTGGCACAGCAATAGGCTAGCCTCAAATTTAAAACAACGGCTGTGAGAGCCTGAGCCACAAACAAACTCATACAGAAAGCTATATGGCAGATGAGTCTCTGCTAGAAACGTGCTACAACTTTTAAAGCACTACAATGACGTGGGAAAATACCCGAAGGAAGCTGGAACAGCACACATGTAAAGTACCCGCAAAAATTAAAAAAACAAATATATAAATAATAATAATAATAATAATAATAATAATAATAATAATAATAATATAAAAATAAGGCTTCCAAAAGAAATTTTAGAAAAAGTCTCAAGCATAACAGAAAGTAACCTTCACAGAGAAAGGAAATGTTTGACAAATTGCAAAGTAGAATCTTAACATAGAATACTTTTGGTCTATGTGGTGACTGATAAGTTCAAATCTGGTTCAAAGATCAAGAATTGTAACAAGTGGAGACTGTTTCACTTGGAAAGAAATTTACATTTCTGTGATTAAAGTATAGATTCAAGACATTGTGTGCATTCTTGATCAATTTGTAAAATGCCTTTCTTTTGTGAAAATAAGATGGATTCTTAATATAATTTGTTTCTTTCCTCTATTTGCTTCTCCTCCCCTTAGTTTTAGCTTATTTTAACCCATGTGTCTGTCTTGAAGTTTAACACAGAATGCAGTAAGGTAATCCAAATAGTAAAAGTCAGGTTTTACACATAGGCAAGAAAAACCAAATGCACAGGTATGGATAAGGTGAAAGGTGGCTCAATAGCAGTAATTGTGACAGGTATTCTAGTAGACAATGACTTAAATGTAAGCCAGCAGTGTGCAACAGCCATCAAAAAAGCCAACACAATCCTAGGCTACATTAATAGATAGAATCAAGATCATGTGAAGTAGTACCACTTTATAAAATCTTAGTAAGATTGCACCTGGAATACTACATCCAGTTTTAGCCACCACAATATAAAAAAAGATGTCAAGACTTGAGAAAGAGAAGAACAACAAAGATGATGAGGGGGGACTGGAGGCTATAATACATGAAGAACGGTTGCAGGAATTGGGTATGTCTAATCTAGTGAGAAGAAGGACTAAAGGCAACATGATAGCAGCTTTCCAATATTTGAGAGGCTGCCATTCTCCACCACCCGAAGGCGGGACAAGAAGCAATGGATGGAAACTAATCAAAGGAGAGAAGCAACCTAGAACTAAGGAGAAATTTCTTGCCAGTGAGAACAATTAATCAGTGGAATGGTTTGCCTCTGGAAGTTGTGAGGGCTCCATCACTGGAGGCTTTTAAGAGATTGGATAGCTATTTGTCTGGAAAAATAGAGGCTCTCCTGCTCAGGCAGGAGGTTGGACTAGAAGGCCTCCAAGGTCCCTTCCAACTCTGTTATTCTGCATTCAGTTATCCCTCCTGTTTCCATGTGATAATGAACCCAAGTTTGTATAATCAATGGGAGACAAAATATTATAGAACATTTTCTGATTTCCATCCTAGAGAAGCACTGCAGCAAAAGAAGTTGATTTCTGCAGCTGCAGAATTGATTCTGCCATAAGAATCTTCTTTGGAGTTGACCATGATATGACAATCACTCTTTTTATGAACGTAACAATCATATTCACTGCTAGATTGTCACATTGCACTAATCCATGCTTTCTTTAACTAAACTTCTATGAACAAAGCAGCAGCAGCAGGAACTGCACAACATTCTAAACCCTACTCATAATCCTAACTTGTTCCTCTCCCCACCCTGCAAGAACCTAAATTGTCCCATTAACATTCAGTGGTTTGTATCTAATTTAAGGCTCAGTGATGAATTTGTGCTGCATTCATTTCTTTGTGCCCAGCAAACTCTACTTCTGGGGGCAACGGGTCCCCCAACCCTGCCATAAACTACAATTTGCAAATCATAGATGCTGTTTTTCAAGAATATGCTGGCTTAAACCAAATCAATATTATGGCTTAGAGCAATGTATGAACCTAGATATTTCCTAACAGAAGATCTCAACTTCCATTTATTAATTCTTATTTATAGGTCACTTTTCATTATAAAAAGGGGGGGAAATAGATAATTTACAATATGAAACCAATACATCTGAAAAAAAAATCTGCATCTGGAAATTGTGGTGTATAATTGCACAAAGCTACCCTTTATTGAAGTTTCTGATGTATGACATTCCTTTCAATAATTATGAAGAACTACTTATGAGAAAACACAGATGAACCTGCAAATCTGTCTTCCCATAGTTTCTGTGTTTCAAAGGTTGTTGTTTCAGTTGAAGAGGAATGTGAAATTGTCCTTTGAAACTTTTAGGGTGCAAATCTTGTGGTTAAGGTAGTTTTTTTTAGAGGTAGCAAACAAAGGTCTGCTTGTAGTCCGAACACAGATGATATTCTGCAAACACTTCCCAGTCTCGCTGCATTGTTCTCTTTCTATCCCTCGAGGCAAACAAAATTTTGAGTAAACAATTCCCTAGTAAAATCAACACATAATCCTCTTTTCACAGCCAGACTCTTAATTCTACAGAAATGTGGTTTTACCCTAAAGCTGGATTTTCAGTCTTCCAAGCTTGGTATGAACTATTTTTGATCACTTTTTAAACAAGTTCAGCTCCACTTCTGAACCTTTAAAAAATTCAAATAACCATTTGGGATAACAAAGTTAGTTTTTTTTCAAGCTATAACTGCCACCAACTCTTGTTCTTCTGGATTTTTGTCCTGCAGTGCTGGTAGTCCCAACTGATATGTTAGAAGATTCAATTTAATAAATGTTGCATTTTCAGGGAAAAATTCTACAAAGTTAACAGGATACAACTCAGTACTGTTAACTCACCTGAATTAAAATGACTTTAAGCCATCGAGTTCCTGTCCCGCCAGGCAAACATGCAGAGAGAGTTGCAGATCCCCGGAACAAACAAACTTCTTAACCTGAAATCTCTTGGACTGTACCAAAGATCTCTTCATCACGGGGGGAGGTCAAAATAACTTTTGTCCACTTCTGTTTCTTTCTCTCTCACACTCTTGAACTTCAGCTTGCAAAATGTAATTATGAGTCATGTGGGAACATTTTCAAAAAAAGTATCTGGAAAGGAATTCAATTGGTTCGTTTCTAGGGTACATCTGTAAAAAAACTTATCACCAGCATCCTATTGTCAAAAACAACTACATCTAAATAAATAAAATTAACAGACTGGAGAGAAGGGCAACTTAAGATATCTTGGAATCATGTGCTGATGAAGAGTTGATGAGGGATGAAGGAGAGAGAAGAATTTTGTTTTTATGAAGAAACATGAGTGAAAATGGGACTGGCTGTTCTTTTCTGCATCTTTTTATTTAATAGCTGCTTTTACAGCTACATCAGCCAATGTTTCTTCATCTGGCAAGATACAACAGTGATAGATCAGAGGTGACACTATTCAGAGAAGGCTTGGTAATACTGATCTTCTCTGATCTTTTAAGCAGGCTTTCATTTCTTTCTCAAGGTCGCCATAGGAATGGTTCATGTTTCTGAGAAATGGATGTAGTGTAGCACAAATTCCTCAAGCTACTTTCTGGGTGGTAAGTCAACATCTTCTTCCTTATTAGAATGTAGAGAAATAGAAAGTGATAGCATCTCTGGCCATTCCTTCTCTTTCCTCCTTCACACATCCCTGTCTCTGAAAGCTACTCCCACATACTTGTTTTCAGTCACAAGTTGTGCCTTCCCAATTCCAAGGATGTCAGCATGCCAGGCATCCCTGTCATCCACTGTTTCCTCCACATGCCCAAATCCATGCTCATTGCACTGATGGCACTGTGAGGTGGAAGCAGATAAAAAAACCACCAAAAGATTTGTTGATCCAAGGAAAACAAGGTTTTATTCACGTGTCT
>BHFT01027989.1:0-18774 GCA_004320025.1 Laticauda laticaudata | reverse complement strand
TTTTTTTCTTTTCTGCATTAATTTTTCTTCTTATTGTTTTTTTTTGGGTTTCTATAAGCTTTTATCTTTTTCATTGTAAAATTTAATAAACAGTATATAGTACACTACGCATGTTTATGTGAAAGATTAATAGTAATAAGTTTCAAATAATAAGTATTTCAATAGTAATAAGTTTCAAATGCACCACTCTGACTTCTTAAATTAGGCTAAGATATTTTATTTCCATCTTTTTCTTCCTTTTGATCCTCCTGAGGAGGAACACTCTCCCTCTTAATAGATACCACCTCAAATCCAGATCATTTTCTTACATACATAGATAACATGTATTAACCTCTGGCATTTTTTTCCAGTCTTTCTTTTTCCAAACTCACATTTGGAGGAGGAGGAGGCATAATCAGCCATGAGACTCTGGTAACAGTCATCCAGCTAAAAACTAGTGTGTTTGCTGATGGATGTTTGCTTTGTTATTCATTCTATTTTCATGTAAGCATTGACAATTTTTTTTTGCCACTTATAAAAACTGGTGCTGAGTATCATTCTTTGAAAAAGTCTATGTCCAATGCAAGCTGCAAAATCCCCCCCCCCTCCTGCTTTATCATTTCCAACTAGAACTTTCTGAGCATACTATGTAAAAGCATTCTGTTTGGCTTATTCCTTTTCCTCAACGTTCTTCTTTTCGCTAAGGAATCATATTTTTGATTGATTGCACTACCACAATTCTGTTATTATTTCTAGCATTCTATCTTATTCCATTGTTTATTCCCCAAACACCCATGGACTGACCCACCTGTTGTATACCGAAGGAGTCAAGGCTGATGAAGACCAGTTCCATAAAGCTGCTTAGAAGACACAAATTACAGGGCCATTATGAGGCTGTGGGATGAAAATCCTTAAGTAAACACTGGGTGTAAATCAAGGAACAGGGCTCCTAAAGTGAGCAAGTTTTTCACTTTAGGTAATGGATAACCGGCGTGTGACTCTGGAGTGTTACTCTTATGAACTAATAATGGGGAGGAAGCAAAGATCATATTTGGATTTTAGTACAGCCAAGAGTGAGGGCATGGATATTATTAAAGGAGTACAAACAGAAAGGCCAGGCTCAACCTAGAAGTTATGCCTAAGGATTTAAATTCAGTTTCCTGTAGAAGTATGGAGTGTCTGCCAAGAGAGAAATTAGTTTCCAGGGCAACAAGTGAAAATCACATATCCCTGAGACTAAAAATATGTAACACT
The DNA here is from genome assembly GCA_004320025.1 of Laticauda laticaudata. NCBI lineage: Eukaryota > Metazoa > Chordata > Lepidosauria > Squamata > Elapidae > Laticauda > Laticauda laticaudata. The sequence goes on along the minus strand of BHFT01027989.1, from coordinate 17,541 downwards.
AGTGTGGTTGATATTCTTCAGTATGGCTATGTGCAGATATCCAAGCAGAAGTGGTATTCAGCAGGTTCTGACCAGTTTTGGAGAATCGGTAGCAGAAATTTTGAGTAGTTTGGAGAACTAGAAAATACCACCCGACTGGAGATTTTACAGTATCCTTCCCCTGCCACGCCCACCAAGCCACAGCCACAGAACTGGTAGTAAAAAAATTTAAATCCCACCACTGTATCCAAGGCATTTGTATTTGAATCTGTGGTCCCAATGATACATACACAGAAACTATATATGCCCCCCCCCTCCCTCCTTCCCTTCCTCCCTTCCTCTTTTGAAAAGATAGGCCCCATTCTGCTCTATATATTTCAGAAGTCNTTCCCTTCCTCCCTTCCTCTTTTGAAAAGATAGGCCCCATTCTGCTCTATATATCTCAGAAGTCATCTCTCTTGAATTAGATACTTAATTGATAGAACACGGCACATTCTTCTAAAAATCTTGTAGCAATTCAAGGCATTGGATTATTTATGAAAAAAACCCTCCCCAAGGTTTTCCCCATTTCATTTTAGCTAGAGACTTGCATCCATTTTGGACTTGTGCATCTCTCATTTTGCTAGGAATTGGTGTATGCAATCCTGCAACTCTAACAGATTATATTATGTCAGAATATTACTGTCAGATTATATTGTGACAATAATTTAACATTAATTGTAGGGTAAAATACATATTTAATGTATGCATTCCTCTTTCCTGAGATCTAAGTCCCAGTTTTTGGTGTGAATACTAACAATTAAACTAGTGACAGGAGACTAGGCTTGTTGGGAGAAAATAATAGTGGCAAGCCATTTTAGGCCTTTCTAACAAAACAAATTTATGTATAGTTATTGGACTTACCTAACTTACTAGAGACATTATAAACTTTTATCAGTGGAGGGCCACATTATCACAAGCAGATAAGTGTCTGGACCCTGGCTGGAGCTTAAATAAGCACTGTCTGGGGCCACAGTCAGAAATAGTGAAGCCAATCATTCCCTTTCTTTTTTTTCTCCTTTCCCTCCATATTGTCTTCCCTAGCAGATATGGAAGTCAGAAGTCAAAACTGATCATTTGCAATACACCTTGGAAATGTAGTGAAGAGCTGCACACCATTATGCAATTACATGTGATCCTAGTGCTTCAAGGTGAACCTATGCTTTATGTCTCCTTATCCCATCAAAAGTAGGTATTGCTAATGAATAATTTGAGATGATTGATTGATGGCATATAGATCCAATACTTTTAATGTCTATTACATTTGAGTTTGTTGTATTGGTACAATTATCTCTCTCTCTCTCTCTCTCTCTCTCTCTCTCTCTCTCTCTCTCTCTCTCTCTCTCTATCTATCTATCTATCGTCTATATTCATCATCATCATCGTTGTTGTTGTTGTTCACTTGCTTTCCCAAAACTCTGTTAATAATTGACAGAAAATTGGATAAATAAACAGATAATTTTATATTCAGTTACTGCCCAGATTCGAAACTCTCTTGTTTCAGAAGCGGATCTAAGCTGGGTGTCTCCATTATCTCAAGAAAAATGAAGCTAATAAAGAGTGGGTACTATTAATTTCAAACCCTTCCCCAGTCTGGAATCCAGATTTCTTCTGCACATTTGCAAACTGACATCACCCAAAAGATTGTGGGAACCTTTCGTTTCCAGCCAAAGATAAAAAGTTTTTTGAAGCACTAGCTGGGAGTGAGGCTGTACTCTCCATGATTCAGATTTGGCAAATGGCTAAACATTTAGGTGCCAAAAAGACCAAATATTTCTGGCCAAGAAGAAATGGTCAAACATGTAGTCCTTTTCTCAGTTAATACCAGCTTTTTCCTTTGCATCTCCCCTTCCCCATCTGTTCTAAGAAAAAAGTGTTAGAATGATCTAAGCAAACAGAACACAACAGGTATGGAATCATCTGCTCTAATCATGGAAACAAAAACTCTATTTGCGATATCTAATTATTTATTTTTCCTGTCAACTAAATGCTGACATTGGTTGAATGCTGTTGTAGAGCTGCCCTGTCTCTTTCTTATGTGTGCAGTGGGTGTGTATGTGTTACAGTTGTTTGGCTCTGGAGCAAGCGGCATCTGTTAGCAATGTAGAAAAAATGTAAGCATAAAATATGCTTTTTCTCTCATAACACTTAAAAATCTGGGCCACTTAAAGGTGAATATTTTCACTAGACCTCTCCCAAATACTCTAATTTATAATCACTGAACAAGTGACTCTGTAAAACAGATACAAAATTATGGTTGGAAACAGGGAAGTCCTAATGCTTGCCAGATGATATTTCTGCACATTTATATGCTCAGAATTCAGAGCACTGACCCCTGTTACCTTTCTCTGCATCACAAGATGGAAGGGTATAATACAATTATTTCACTATTAAATATACCAAGTGGGTTTGAATGAATATATTGGACTTTTGATCTCAAGATATACCTGTGATACTTACTGAAAATATGGGTCAGAGGCAACATCTCTATAAAATAGTGGTAGAGAACCTATTGCCCTGCAGATATTGCTCTTAGCAGTCCCAACCAATACAGTCCATAGGAAGGATCCTGAAAGGTATACATATTAACATCTGAAATTCTCTGGCACTAATATAGAAAAATAAAGCAAATTTTAGGTTTGCTGAATCTATGTGACTTTTCACTGGACTCCCAAAACTGCTAGGCAAAATTAGCTGCAAAAAATTGCTCAGAAAAGAAGACATGGAATTGGAGATCATCATTTTATATGTATATGCTTATTTGTCTTAAGTCTTTTTTAATTGCAAGAGGTGAATATAGGAGTAGGAATTTTAATGTCTTTATTATTTAACTAATTGGGAATTGAAATATTCGCTAATTGCTCAGAATGACCTGCCCTTATCTCACCCTGCTTCTTATACCTGGTACAAAATACTAATGGCAATAATATATATTGCAACTCCCATATAAACTTAATAAATTGTTACAAGCCACTCCTGTTAACATCCTTTACAATGGAAGTGCATAACTTGATACTCCAAGGTGACCTATGGCCAATAAGGCCTTTTGGGAAGCCATTGAAGATCTTCAAAAAGTTATTACTGACTTTTATTTTTTATGGCACAATAATGGGATACACACAAGACTGGAGATAAATCCTATTAGCTACATTTCATTTTAATTACATTTAGATGAAATGAAATTTAGCTTCATCTCTGCACCCTACTTTTCAGTATATAATTATAATTCAGAGAGCCAGTTTGGTCTAGTCATTAAGGAACTAGGCTAGAAAGTGAGATACCATGAGTTCAAGTTGCACCTTAGCCATGAAAAGTTGTATGAGCCTGGTGATTTGCTGTCTCAGGCCAAGTTGCTTCANTGTACGAGCCTGGTGATTTGCTGTCTCAGGCCAAGTTGCTTCATAGGATTGTCATGTGGAAAATAAGAGGAGAATGTTTTGTTGGATACGTTCACCATCTTGAATTAGTTGTAAAGGTAATAAAGGCAGAATACAAATCAACCAATCAATCAAACTCAAAGGAAAGCATGGCTTTGTATGCCTGCTTTAAAAGTAGAGTATATGATTTGAAGGGTAGAATTTCAGAGAAAATAGTTTTATTTTGGAATAAGCAACCAATTGTAGTTTTCTTCATGGGTCAGATTAAGATTTTCTCTCCTATTCTGCTAAGGAGGTTTCAGATGTTGCAGAGCACATAAGAGAAGGATTAGACAATGGAATCAGAGAAAGGAACAGATGGCACTAATTTATATTCTGGTTTAGATCCCATGTTATAAATTATGCATTGTATATTACACTACTTTTCTATTAAATTAGAGTATTAGTTCATTGTTCATGAAAAGAAAATGTGAAATTGGGCAATTCAATAAAATACATCATAAACCATATGAGTAGATAAACGAAGTATTAAATTAAAGGCTACAAGATGTTAGAACACTTTTCCCTTGCTTCTACACTATCTTTTTGCTTTGTGTTTTCAGGAAATTTGTGGCCTGTGGAAGAGACAAGTCTAGTGTCACTGTGATGAATTGGGGATTAGGAAGGCCAAACTATTACTTGGGGTGAGATTAATAAGAAATTGGGGGGGTGGGAATCAGCTTCAATGGCATTACAGATTAAGGATTAGGGTTGCCTCTTTTGCTTTGTTCTTCTACCAACCTCTATCCCAGTGATGGCAAATCTTTCTGTCCTTGCATGCCAAAAGTGTGCGTGTGCACATGTGTCAGCACCGATAAGGCAATGCACGTGGAACCACATACACACCCCTGCACATGCACACATGACCCCACCGCATGTGCCACACATTTCTGCACATGTGCATATGACCCCCTATGCACGCCATGTGTTTCTGCGTGTCAGCACAAATCTCCTGCATGCACCTCGCCCCCCTGCACATGCACAGCAGCTACCCAACCGTCAGTTGGAGGGCGGGGACAAGCACGCTGCGCAGTACACCTCCTCTGGGGCGACAGGCTCGCAGGCCAGCAAAGATGGCTATGTGGGTGCCACTTCCAGCATGCGTACCATCAGGTTTGTATCATGGCTCTATCCAAGCATCAAGCCTGTGTAAAGCAGAGTTGCCAACTTTTGGATTCTCAGGGACCACCAAACTCATAATTTTCAAATCCAGGACACTAACTAGTTATTGTGGTGTCGGCCTAATTTGTGGGTGTCTTGAGTGGTCATGTGACTGGCTTTATAAAAAGGCGACTTTTACCCAAATCAGGCAAAGCAGGCAGCAGATTGAGTTGCTTATGAATCACAGATTCATTCAGAGATCTATCTATCTGCCATCACTAGCTCAGTCTGCCACATAAAATTTGCTATAACTCAAAACCACTATGTATGTAAATATTGAATTTTTTATTTTAAAAAAGAGCAACTTTTACCCAAATCAGGCAGCAGATCGTTGCTCACGAATTCATCAGTGATCTTATCATCTACTGTCCTCTATCTGAGTCTGTCACATAAATTCACTTGCCATGAGTCTGCACTGAATAGTAGAACCTTCAATCCTAAGGAGGTTCGGCTGTGCTTAAAAGCAGGGCCGAAGACCTAAAGACGAGCTAGAAAGCAAGAAATCCAACCATTTCCTGCTCCTAGCTAATCAAATCTCCCAGCAGAATAGATGATGGTCTGGGGTGGAAAAAAAAGGAAAAATAGCAATTAGCAGCAAGTTTGCCAGGTAAGGAGTGAATGGGCAGTGAGGGTTCTGTGAGCCATGTGGCAGCACAGACTTGTGTTTCTGCACAGCCTGGATTAATTGTTTTAGGGGTGCTCTGGGACGGTGACATTCTCTGCGGACCAGTGCGCAGGTAACAATTCTGTATTCTTAGGCTTTTAAATTTAGCCCCTTTACATGGCCCTAACTAGTATAAAGTCCTCTCCTCTATATATGCTTAGTTTCTAGTAAGTCCTGTTGAATGTTATACAAGACATATTTCTGAGCACTGCACTGCTTAAATTTCCTTTTCATAATCTTTTATTTCAGAAAGAAAAGGGAATATATTTTATATATATAAATTATTAAATAATAATATAATATTAATAATATACTGATATATTAAATAATATAAATTAATATGTATAATAATGTATAATATAATATAATATAATATAATATAATATAATATAATGATAATATAATATAATATAATATAATATAATAAATCATATATAATATAAGATTGTATATATATATAAAACACAATAAAACTCTGTAGCTTTTGTAAAGATCATTCTCAACCACAGCCCAACTTACTGCTTGTTCTTTAATTTGAGAGATGCTCCTGATTTGGTGCTATGGTTGAAGTGAACAAAACAGAATAGATAGTAATCTTCAGAGTACTGATAAAATAAGACCCTGTATCAGAAACCAGTAGAGGCTCCTGCACTATGAGATTTCCCACATATTGTGAACACACTTGAGAATTATACGTATATGTACCTGACAGTCTCAAGTTCATTTATATCTTGCATGTTTATTGTGGTATGTTATGGTTTCATACTTGAGTACGTTATACATGACATTGAGTAACAGAGATGGGTGAAAACAGTTCAGTCTAAATAAGAAACCAAGCCCAACCTTTGCCCACCCCAAGTACCTCAACCTAGCCTTTCTTTTTTTTGCAGTCAGGATTGGTTCAGAGAGTCAGCTGTTGAATTGTCAGCTGGTGCCAGAACAGAGAGAAGCAACCAACTAGGGTTCCTCCTTCATCTAGTGGTTAAATACACTTCTGTATGTCTCTTCCACGTTGCTGCACGCACTGGTAGTTCGTGCGCTGAACAGGTTTAGGTAAGGTAACTGCTGCCTGATGTGATGGTTCCCATACATCATCTCTGCATGTCATTCTTTCCAAATTTATTCTCTGACTTGGCTTAACATATTGTAATGGCTATCTTGTTCTGTCTTTACTACTGGGCAAATGCAGCCATTTCTGTTCCAACTCTGCTTCTAAATGACAAGTTTCTGCAGAAACTGAGCTGCCTGTTTACACATCCAATGTTGTGCAAGCTGACTCTATCCTCTGCTAGCAGATTTGCTGCACTGGGAAATTTTAACTTAAACCATTCTAGCAGCTGCTTTTGGACCTCCTGTTATGGATAGAGGATATTTAGCAGAGAGCTCACCCCATCCCAATAATCCGTTTCCCAGCGTTGAGTCTCACAGCCATGATCGTTCGAACAATAAGATCTATAGTAAAATGACATTAAGCTCACAGTTGCTTTATTCACGTCTCCAGATATTCAAGGGCTATTTAAAAAATTGAACGAGAGTCAAATAAAGAAATTCAACTCTCTTCAGAAATTTGCTAGTAAGCACAGCTATGGATGGAGAAAATATATTCATTATCTTGTACTGGACTTTCTCCTCAAGCAGATCAACACACAAAAATCAGCGATTAAAATATTCCACAAGACTTCTATGCCTAGACCCCCCACATTTAGAATCACAATGAATGCAGAGGAGAGACTTCTGGTGAAATATATTGAGTTTTTTGCAAAGCAGTCTGAAGCACAGCCTACTCGTACGATCAGGAGGCGTCTCTCGTACAACTTTCTTGCTTTTGGCCATGGTAACTGTTTCACTTCTCAAGCCAAATTCTTATGGAATTAGTGTATGAAAAAAAAATCATAGTGCAGGTTATTTTTATCAAACAAATATATTGTATATTTATTTGACTTTGTTGCGCATAGGATAGAGAATTTTCTGCGATAAACAGGAATCAAACATGGAAGTTTCCAGATATATATGATCCCAGGCTAACTTTTTCTGAAACTACAAATGCTTTTGAATGTCTTCTTTCATTTTTGAATAATTTTAAACATGTTATCCCCAAACCAGTTGTATTCTTGCTTCTCTTTCTTATTTTTCCCAAAATTTTTTATTTTTATTTTTACAACATCTCTTCATGTGAGCAATGTGATCCAGACTACAATATTAATTACCTAGTCATAGCCTTACACATTTCTACATCTATATTATGTCAATTCCAATTATTATCATTTGTATAAAATTCAGTAAATAAATTTCCTTTCATATTTCAATCATTAATTCAATATCAAAATAAATTTCAACTCACAATATATCTTATTGGCTTTCTTATGCTTAGCGTAATCAGACAAACAAAGAACCTTCCATTTTTTTTTCAATGGATGTATACTTCTCTTTGAGAAGTAGAGGCAATAGAAACACCAACAAAACCCTGCTTATGAGCTAAGAATTCTTAGTAGGCGGATATTCTCCAAGTATAGTCAGAGTTTGTATAAAAAAAAAAAATCCTTTCTTTATCTGATGTATAAATACTGCTGAAGTGCCAAGATGCTTCCCCCCCCCCCCCCCCCCAAGAGGCAACTGGACTTTCTGGTTTTCTTTGAAGACGTTTCGATGAGAAGCGAAACAATCTTCAAAGAAAAACTAGAAACTCCATCTGTCTCTTGAAAAAACAAGCACCTTTGGGACAACCATGACCTGGATGACTGAGAATCTCCATAGACACTTACTTCTGAGAAAGCTACATAAGCACTCTGTATGAGTTGCATGCAACTGGGATTCCCCATAAGGCAAAGTTGCAGCAGTGATATGAAATGGACGAAAGCTGACCAACTGACATCCATTTCATTTGACAGTATTATAATTTGTGTATTTACCTACATTGAGTTTTCCCAGCTACAGTCCTGACTAACTTTCACCAGCCCTTTCCAGATCCACTTGTAATCACTGAAGATGAAAATGGAAATGTATTTGTCTGGCTAATTGTGGTCTTAAGGTTAAGAACAATAGTGTACATGGCTTTAATTACAGTAGCTAATTATGGGAAGGAACAATTTTCAGTTTAACCCCTCCCACCTTCTGGCGCACTGGGATTGATGTTCATAAAAGAGATACAAAAATAATTTCCATTAAAATTAAATGCATAATTATTTCCCCTGCATACACTTAATAATACCTTGTTTCTTATTGAAAATAGTATCTTGGCAGGCCATTGGAGGTCCTGTAGAAAACTGCATCCAAGACCTTGAGAATGGAAAGTTCATAAAAAATCCTGGTACAACAGGTATGCTTTCATACGGTACTCAGGTTTCTATCAGATTGGAGTCCCCCCCTTTTAAATAGTCAAATTTATTTCCTTCCTCTTACAGAGGCACTCAGAATAGTCAACAAAATCCCACAGACATTAAACTCAGACTAATCTACAGTGGTCTTCCAGAACTGAACATTCTTCAGATGCATGACTTCAGTTCCCAAAATTCTTAACAGTCTTACTGGTTGGAGAAATCTGGGGTTTGAGGTTCATCCAAGNTTCCAGAACTGAACATTCTTCAGATGCATGACTTCAGTTCCCAAAATTCTTAACAGTCTTACTGGTTGGAGAAATCTGGGGTTTGAGGTTCATCCAAGCTGGAAGATGCAAGGTTGGGATAGGTTGACTCACATAATTAAAATAATGACATGTTTAATAATGACATTTTTTAAACAAAATGGCATAAGAAAACATTTAGAAAGCCAGTCAATGAAAACACTTCATTAGCAGTTGATTTAAAAGCTGATTGAAAGAGCGAATCAATTATAATCATATGAATGAAGGCAAATACACATGTCCCAGGATAATGTTGCAAGATCCAATCTGAGTTGGTCACNAAAAGCTGATTGAAAGAGCGAATCAATTATAATCACATGAATGAAGGCAAATACACATGTCCCAGGATAATGTTGCAAGATCCAATCTGAGTTGGTCACTGGGACAAGAGGTTTAGTCTTCTGAGCTTTCAGATTCATGCTGGAGCCATCCTCAGAGAAATTCTCTCTATTGGAATATAATGATGTGACACAGAAATGTGTAAACTGAGTTATAAATTTGGCACATTAATATTACATAATAAACAACAATTATGTGGCTTCACTTAATCCAACCCAATACTTAGCACTGATATAATGCTGTGAGTTTTCTTTATTTTTTTTCCTCAGATAGGCCCATTAATTTAACTTATAATGGTAATAGCATAATTAGCATCTAATTCAGACTTAAACAAAAATAATAGATTCTTCAAGTCAAACTCAATTTCTGGTGACCTATTCAGCCATGTGATTTTCTTGACAACCATTGCCTTCTTTCAAGGACCTCTTTTTCCATTTCTACAATCACCATATATCCTGGTGGTTTACCCCTCCAATTGATCCAGGGTCTCACTTTCTGAACTTGGAAAATATTTTCAGAAATTTGAAAGCCACATTTCCTCCTCCATGTTTTCGGTAAATGTCATGTACTTCATCATTCTCCAAACATTCATGCATGTACATAGACAGATGCACTGAGCAGCATGGGTATAAAAATATCTTCTTCCAGAGTATAAACCCCTGTCACCTTCATATTAGTGTGGCACTCTGTTTTTGTAATCAGATGTTTGTTTGTTTTTCAGCATCCTTGATTGGTGTATCTCTGAAGGTGTGTCTTTGGAAAGAAGCTTACTTGAACCCAAAGGCTGGAAAATGGAGCACGGCAAGCATTTAGTGCGCTCAGCTTTTATAGAGGAAATAAATCTGGGTAAGTTTTTTGTTTACACAGAAACTATAAAATAGTTACAAACTGATTAGAAGGATTAGGTCAGGCTTCACTGATAAAACTGCCTATGAAACCAAGTAGCAGTGGGATATAAATAAAGCAAATTGGAAAATGACTTCCCAACAGGTTCACACAACTTTGTTATTCTGGCAATTGACAGGGTGGAACATTTGTGATTTATGTTAAGAAGGAATTAGGGCAGAATTTATGCAACCATACTTCTCCCCCCCCCCCCCANGGGTGATGTACCTGGAAGTGACAATTTCCCTCTTCTCTCACCTTTGTGGGCTGCATGTGAAAAATATAGGCTGCACAGATGCTCCTGGAAAGAGCAATGTAAATAGGTTTTACACTATAAAAATAAACTGGTTTATTTTTTGTTTCCAAGAAGATTATCCCCTTCCATCTAGGTCCTGCCCCTCAATCTATATTTGGTTTTGAGGGAGATCTGATTCTGGCTTCTGCACACCTCCTTCCCCTACTTTTTTTTTTTTTTAATTGCAAGCATGCAAGGCAAGTGTGCTGCAAGACTCAGAGCACCATGATTTCTTGCCAGAGTGTTCTATAGTGACAAGAGCCAATAATCTGTCCAAGGACTCTCAGTGCTATCTAATGTGGCACCATCTCTGCAAGTTGCATTTAAATAATTTCCTAAGCAATTTTATATGAAATTCATTTCTATAAATAGATAGTCAGATTCCTCTCTCCTAATCCTTTCTCAATTATGTTATTATGGCATTTTTGAGATCTGTCCCACATTTATTACATTCTTAGTTATTGTAGGCACTGCATTCCTAACTTGATGTTTGCCATGTGTTGGGCCTTACTTGAAATAAACGATTCTCTTTCCTTCCCTCCTAGTTACCAGACTCTTGCTTCCTATCTTCTGCAGTCTAATCCTGTGCATCTTTCCTCAAAAACAAGTCCCACTTACACCCAGTAAATCTTTAGTAAATGTGTACTGCTTCATAACCAGCATCTCAAACTACCACCAATAATGCTAACTTTTAAAACTGCAGTTGCATAATTATACCTTTTATTGAGGATACTAACTGATTTTTTTTTGTTTGATTTGCAATTGAAAACATGTCAGATGCAATGCTTAAATAATCTAACACTGAGGGAAAAAATCACTTTTTGTTGTTCTCAGTTCTGGAAGGAGTAGTTTTTAGAAGGTTTGCAGGTTTATATATTTCAATATCTAATTCTGTACAACGGTACAGTGATTTCATGTTGAATCATGGAATGTATAAGAGCATAGCAGTGGAGTGCGCAAAATGTTATGCTAAGGAAATGCAGTAGTCCATTTTGTTTGAGATCCATCTTTCAGAATTATCCTCCAACAAGAGAGTGGCACATGCCAAAACAGAAAAGTTGAAACAATTTTCCTCTTTCTTGAATTTTGACATTAAATAATTTCCAGATCAAATATTCTGTGTTATCCCCCCCAATGATATGATAGCAAACATTCATTTCGATTCAGTATGTGATGGAATTGAATTATATGTCAAAATTTTAAAACTTCCACTCTTAGGGTTTCCAATATATTTTCTAATTAGCTAACAAAGAAATATTGTACTTTGTAAAGGATTCGGAATCACATTCTGAAGTTCCTGTTTGGTTCATATGGAATGATTCATTAGATTTTATCAGTATGTACTGTAAATGTATATCCAAAACATTTCATATATATGTATATATATAAAATAATTCTGAATTATGAAAGCGTTGCTTCAAGGGTCATTTTACCATCTAGTGAATTACAACATAACCATTTAGATTAACTGTTTTAGTGCATGGCTGCTGTGAAATATTAGGGACAGTGAGTTGAAAGGCTTTTAAACAAGTATTTGATTAAATAGCCGAGGCAGTAGATATGTTGAGACTTTTATTTCTTATTGCAAAAATAAACAAAATTACCCTGACCAAAATGTGCTGTTAAAATCAAGCAGTCTTTTTATAAATAGAGGAAAGATGTTTCAAATGTTTTTTCCCATGCAGGGAACAATTATTTATGCATCCCACTGATTTCAATGGGGGACTGTGCACATAAATCTCTTCCGCTGAAACCAATGGGGCTTTCAGAAAGAAGCATGGCCCATCCCTTAGCTATCAAAACAGCTCACACCTGCCTGAGGAGAGGGATCAGTAGTGGGATAAATTAGTCCCTTGATTGTCAGATATTGAATGTATTTCCCTGGCCCAAATGTTCTCAGAGAACACCTGCAAACCAATGCTGTTTTATATCTGCAGTTTGAAAGCAGACCTGTTCAACATCCAAACAGGTAGAATAAAGAATTGTCTTGCTGCCTGTTTGAAAGGCAGTAGGTAGAAAGCTGACAGAAAGCAGGCATCCTGTTGCACCTGATGGGAGTCTGCTTCATATCTCTAGTCCTCATACATTTCACTGAGGCATGCCTGGGGATCTGCTTCCCTTTTATGGTGGGGAAGGAGCTTAGATCCCAGTAAGGACAAGTTCATGATTGAAATATTAAGGGTGTGCCAAAGAGACCTGATAAATACAGTTGCAATGTGCCAAATTCAGATAGGTTTTGAGAAGCCATGCAAGTATTAAAAAAGGCTTTAAGCCCATCAAACTAATGACACAGATGAAGAGTTGCTTCATTTGATTGTTGCTTAGATATATAACATTAATGACATAGCAAATATTTCATGCATGATGACAGTTCATAGCTCTGCTTAAAGGCTGAACTCTTTTCTTCATATGTACTTTTAAGAAACCTGGGAATGAAGTACATCTTCTAGGAGTTAGTGGAAAAATAAGTTATCTGTAGCATGTTGATCTCTTTATTTGTGCTGAGCTAAATTGTAATGCAAAATTTGGATTTTGAAATTTTCAAAAGCGCTGACCCTGAACATTCTCCATATACAATTGCAGACATAGCCCAACAGTATGTAGCATATAATGGGAACAAAACTGGTTTAAAACAAGAGAATCCAGTTAAAAACACAATAATCGATTATCCAATATTACTCAGTCTTGGGAATAAAAATGCTGCTATAGCTAAGCCCATTGCTTTGCAAGAGACCAACTTTCAAGTTTAAAAAGCACTTGAAAAAATTCTAAATGAATAAATAAAATAACACAGCAGGAAATCAAGTAATTGCTAAGGAAGGCTCCCTGAGTGCAGTGGTGCCACTAATTATACCCTACATATCCACCTTCAGCTTTTTACCAGCAGAGTCTAGAAAGAAATGCTTTACTTAATTGATCTGTTGGTTTTCAACATCTCACTCAGAGAAACACAAATGTTTTCTCAAAGTGCATAATTTGGAAAGATGTGTGTGTGGATGGTGGGTGGGTGTCTTTGCTTTTGTGTTCTGCCTCATCATTTGGTCAAGGAAAACACATTTCTTGGCAAGGAGATATTTGATCTTTCTTATGATAATTCTTTCTTCAAAGTTTTTTCTTAAAATATATAGTTCAGTCAATGCAATCTATGTTGATACAGGATATATCAATCTATTTGCTTTCAAGAACAAACAGAACCAAAACAGGTTCTAGCTTTTATACATACAATATTCAGCCCATTAAGACTTTACATTTTAATACAACTCAGAAGCTAAACCAACCAACCAACCTACCTTCCTTCCTTCCCATATTTAAAACATACTTCATATCAAATGTATTATCTGTTGTATGTCATGTGCTGTTGTTCTTTTTAAAAAGGGTTTATGAAATAGTTATAAATTCCAGAACATTTAAAAAAAAAATTTCAAATTGAATTAATATAATCTTTGGCAGCACATTTCACTTTAGGGTTATATCAACTTTAAAATTATGATTATGATTATCTGATATTTCTTCCTCCAACAATTATGGAATGGAGAGCAATTCAATTATGCTGGCTAAGGTATATCAATATGGACTTAGTTTTCACAGTGTTGCCATAATCACATTGACATTCATAACATGAATGATATCATTCTCAGCAAGTTAGCTGATTTTTCTGGGAATGACCTTAAACAACGTCTGGAGTTTAAAGGAAAATTACAATTGGAGAATTATTAAGTTGAATAAGATCATAGACGTTCTCAAGTCCAATTCCTTAGTCAGTTGCAGGACTCGACCCAGCATCCCTGACAGATGACAATTAAGTCTATGTTTGAAGACCACTAGCAGTTGAAGACCACTCATCAGATCAGGTGAGTTTCAGGGGATGACAACTTGTATAGTTTGGAAGTTGCTCCTCATGGCTAGTCTGAACTTCCTTGTTTTTTTTAACCCACTGGTTCCAATTCTGCACTCTGGGGTAATAGGGAAATAACATATAGCATTCCCTCTTCTTCTCCTCTTAGTCATATTTTCTACAGGTTAAACATATTCAGATTCTTTAATTGTTCCTACAATACTTGATTTCCAGATCCTTCATCATCTCAGTAGCTTTATTCAGATCCTGTTTCAATTAACTTTTGTTCTTTTCATCTTTTTATTGTTCTTTTTCATCTGTTTACTCGCATGTACTGCTGTGAAGCCAGATCTCCACTCCCTATAGTTGTGTCTTACTTTCCCCTCCCCCCCATCCAGATGTCCAACTTTTTACATTTCTGCCTATTCAGTTCCATCCTATTCATTTCAACCCACTACACAAGTTTGCCTAAACCTTTATATATCTTCTTCCTTTCTAGAATATTAGCTATCCTGTTAGCCCTTCAAAGTAGGTTAGCTCATGAAATAAATACCACAAGAATTACTGGAGCTCTATTGTTATATGGTGTAATTTAATCTTAAACATCTTCTTCTCTTTCTTTTATATCAAAGAAAGTCAAAATAGGGCAACCTTGAAATTTTTTCCTTACCTACTCCTGTCTTTCCTTGCTAAGTTAATAATTTTGTAATTGCTGTTGCAAAGCTTCTTAAAGACTTATTTCCACATTCCTCTACACATCTTTCCAGCTTTGCGTCACTGGCAGATTTCATAAGTGTGCCCTCAACTCCTTCATTTATGTCATTGGTAAAATGTCCAAAACCACAAGAGCCAAGATGAGGTCCTGTGGTAATCCATCAATGTTTCTCTCCAAGTTGGACCCTGAATGAACACCCACTCTTTGGGAGTCCAGTGAGGACAACTAACCAGTGGAATAACTTGCCTTCAGAAATTATAGGTGCTTCCTAACGAGGTATTTAAGAAAAGACTGGACAGTCACTTGTCTGAAATGTTATAGAGTCTCCTGCTTAAGCAGGGGGTTGGACTAGAAGACTTCCAAGGTCCCTTCTGGATCTATTCTGATTGATTGATCTAACAGAAGCATCCTCTAACCCACATTTTTTTTAGGTTATAAAGAGGAATATCAAGAGGCAATTGGTCAAAGGCTTTGCTTTACATTTTTCTATGTGTCCCAGATATAGTTACCATATAGTTCTATGTGTCCCAGATATAGTTATCTAGGGATATATATGGAAAAGGCTAGAAGTTTGAAGTACTGACAGCAGAAGTAGAAGGAAGTCCTCAACATGCTTAAAACAGAGCCTATTTTGGGGGAAGGGAGGCATTCATGAGCATTAACTATAAGGAGGAAAAACCTCTACTACATAGTATTTAATATTTAAAAAAATCAAAGAAGAAACCCATTCATTTTCCTTTAAAAAGCTACTGCATTGCAGGGAATCTTTACTCCTGTGCATGTTGCAACATCATTTTTAGCCTTCCCAACTGAGGTTGGAAATAAATGGCTCGGACTCTCTGAAAACAGTTTAGAGTGGATTTAAATTTGATGTGGGAGAGAAGCTAGAGAAAGAAAGCTTGCTTTTGAAAATGGCTGGCTTATTATCTGGTTGGCTGGGAGTTGCAGAGAAAAACAATCCTTCTGCCCCCATCTCCTAATGCAAGTCTCTGGCACTGCTGTTAAGGAATTAAGGTTACGGAATTCTGGAAGCTATCCCCTGCAGGCTTCCTCTACTCTCCCTTTTCAGTCAATCATCTCTGTTTCTTGGAATCTGTCTGGACAAATCCCTGTAGTTTTCTTGAGAAGGTTATTCAGAAGTGGTTTTCCCTTCCCTGTTTCCTAGGGGTGAGAAAAAGTGACTGACCCAAGGTTAAAGGTAAAGGTAAAGGTTCCCCTTGCACATATGTGCTAGTCGCTTCTGGCTCTAGGGGGCGATGCCCATCTCCATTACAAAACTGAAGAGCCAGCGCTGTCTGAAGATATCTCCATGGTCATGTGGCCGGCATGACTAAATGCCGAAGGTGCACAGAACACTGTTACCTTCCCACCAAAGTGGTCCCTATTTTTCTACTTGCATTTTTACATGCTTTCGAACTGCNTTTTCTACTTGCATTTTTACATGCTTTCGAACTGCTAGGTTGGCAGAAGCTGGGACAAGTAACGGGAGCTCATTCCACAAGGTTAGCTAGCTACATTTGTGTCTTGAGGCAGGACTAGAACTCATGATCTCCCATTTCTAGCCCAATGCCTTAACTACTGCCCCAAACTGGTTCTCATACCTACCTGTAGCTATGGACAAAATTCCAGGACATCTAACTTTTTTTAATCAAATAGTATAAAATATATGCAATCTTTTATTTTAGCATCAACTAGGTTTATATTGTCCACCTGAATCATTTGCTTTTCAAGTTTGCTTGACTGACCCATTTTTGAATGTCAAAGAAATAACACTTGAACAACCCCAAAACAGACAGACAGTCAGTCAGTCTATCTATCTCTACATCCATCCATCCATCCATCTATCCATCCATCCACCCAGTACTTAAAAATAAACAGAGAAAATATGCAGTGTAACCATTCCTCTGTTTAAATATTTTGCAACATTTGGAGATCAAGATTATTTTAAATAATTATTTCTGGGCCCCAGAGCTAAGTTTGTAAAAATAATCTTTTGCCTGTTTTCATTTACATTCACATATCATTTATAAAATAATAAAGATATTTCCATTAAAACAATCATTTTGAATGTGTTCTGGATTTTCCTTCCTTTTTGAAACAGGAAAATTTACATTCGATATTTTTTTTATCTCTCCACATTCAACAGCCTAAGAAAATGTTATGGACTTTGATGAAAAAGAAAAAGAGCGGATGTTAGGATGATAGTTATAAAAATAGTTTCAGTGTCTGACTAATGTTCTTTTATAGTATGATGACCTGCAGAGATTTAGTCTGATGTTTGCCAGAAAATGTAAGAATTATGGAGGCCTCACTGATCTTTTGCCTAAACCAGAGACACACTATTTGAATTCATTAAGAACCAAATAAAATATATAACAGATTATAATCTGAATTCTGTGTATATGTTTCATGCCTTCCTAATTGAAAAAGGCAAATCCAATTACCATTAAAATGTTTAACCTGCAACTTGACCTGTCCCTCTTTAAATCTCAATAAACATATTCAGGGGATGTGTGTGTGTGTGTGTGTGTGTGTATGCTGTTCAGCTTTGTTCGGGTATTTTCCCACGTCATTGTAGTTGTGCTTTTAAAGTT
>BHFT01027988.1:0-16137 GCA_004320025.1 Laticauda laticaudata | reverse complement strand
ACACACACTACTGAGCCTCATTTTGACTTGTTTTAAGGACATTACATCAAAGTTGGATCAGCCTGTGGTGTTTTTTTTCACTTTAATTTTGAGTGTAACTCCAAATCCAGACCTTCATGGGTTGCTAAAGTTGATTTCCATTGATAATTTTTGTGTGATTTTGTTTTCAGCACATTCAACTATGTAATATTTAATAAGAATATTTCATTCCTTCAGATCTAGGATGTCTTATTTTTGTGTTCCCTTTATTTTTTTGAGCAATGTACTTTTGGATACATGGTGCACTTTAGAGGTAAAGATATTTGTATTAATATGATTAGTTATAAAATTAGCAGCAGTGTATAGAATCACATTCCCAGAAAATGATTTTTTAAAAAAATAGTTGATGGAATTGAAGCTGTTACAGGTTGTGCTTCACACAGTAAATTAGATTGAATCAAAATGAGATATATATCTCTGAATGCACAAAGAATACATTTTATTTTGTCTGGAGATTGAAGATTTGATATGAAAATCAAATCAGGAGTCATCTGCAATAGCAGGAGTAGAGTTCTATGAAACAAATCAAGCAGCTGAAATATTTCTGGAGGAAAGAGTCTTAAATTATCCACAATTTTCGAAGTGGAATAGCTTTTTAAATATTAATTGCAAATGTTTGCAGAGAGCAACTCATAATGCACACAGGGTAGCATCTACAATACTGGACTACATGAACAAATAATAAATACCCTGATCTTGTATATTTTCCTAAAATTCCTACACGCAGATTTCAGAGCTATATTATTATCATATGTATTCCATAAAACATTAAAACATCCCACCAAAATTATAAGACATATAAAATCAGTGCTGGACCAGATCACAACTAAAAAGCCCATCTTCACTTATTAATCAAGTGTTTAGGATGTTACCAATGCAACTCACCAAGAAAAGGGTAAGACAGATTTAAGAAGTGATGTCAGAGAATTGAGCGTGCTTGGTGGATGGACTAAAGGCTGTATTAGCTGGAATCCTTGGCACTGAAGAAAAAAAATAGATGGAAATCTAAATTGCCTTGAGCTTTTCAAGGAAAAGCATAAATCCAACAAATAATACAATAAGAAAATATACATAGTTTACAATAAGAGAGGATGAGCAACTCTTTTTATGTACCCTCTTCCCTGATACATTTGTGATAACCAGTCAAAATCGTTGTGTAGCAACAGATTAAAAAGATCATTCTGATATATAGAGAGCTTCTGTCATATATCCCCTTCCTCAGTGAAATCATGGCAATGTAAAGAAATGGAAGACAATACAAACTTAAAGGCAAGATAATAACATGGCCATCCCATAAAGTCTCTAAGATATATTTCCATAAATTGTCCATTAGCCAGAGTGATGGGAGGACTCGAATCTCACATTGCTCAAAATGACATTATGCAGGGTAGTATGTCATTATTATGACACAAGGCAGAATGTCAATCTCTTCAGAGAGATGGTAGCCAAGGCAATACTAACCTTTCTTTGACCCAAATGTTTTAGGTTTATTTTGCTGAGAATCAATAGAATCAGGAAGAGTCAAGAGGAGGCATAAAAGCCAATCAAAAACAGACAAGATAATTCAGCCATTACTGTAAATGGTCTGTAGACAAATGACAAGTTTTGTATACCTGCTTAGCTCAATTATAAAGTGAAAAGTGACAGAAAAGGAGGGGAGGAGATTGTGAGTTTGATGCATGGTGAAATGGAAATTCTGAACAGCAGCTAAACATAGCAAGGATTCTTAATTGTAGATGATGGAAAATATTTGTAGCTCAGGTTGCAGAGGGTGGGTTGTTCTCTGAGTTTGCAAATCAGATTCTTCAACCAAATTCCACTGATGATGTTACCTAGCCTGGTGATGAAGAGTTCAGAAGCCAAACAGCAAGCTTGGAGAACAAACCACCACCAATATTCTTAATCATGTTTTGCTCAGTTGATAAACTATTAACGTGCATGGATGTTACTGCATTTGTAGTTCTTATGTATATTCACAACTGATTAAAATGAGATGATATCATTTGTTCTATTTACTGTTTGGCACATTTTACTTTTTCTTTTAATAGATCCAGAGTGTCAGACTTTGTTTTGGTATCTGATAGATTTGGTATTAGGCTGTTTAGTTCTGACTATGAGAGAACTCACTCACTCACATTATTTTTAACAATTTGCACAACAATTTTATATTTCTTTCTTTCTGTTCATTGTTTTAAAAGCCCATAGCAAACAATGGCATTGCACACAATATTATTAACTTCAATCAGTGAACTTTAACAGAAACCAGTGCATGCTACCTGAATGTTTGTTGATCAAAAGCAGCATATTTTTATAAAATGAATATATTCTTGTTGAAAGCCATAATGAATGCACTGGAAAGAATTCATTGTTACTGAAACAAATGCACAGTTTTCTAATATTTCTTGTCATGAAAACAGACTATGCATTTTAGCTTAAACCAATGTTTGTTTTACCTGATATCACATAGTTTGCATTAACTCTTAATGCAATTTAACTGTGTGTTGATTTAAATGAATCAGACTTTTCAGAAATGAGAGGATACTAAACACAGAATCTTTAACATCTACAGCAAATAAATGTATCAAAAAAAGTGGAAGTCACTTGCTAGATTATAGCATATACACTGTTCCTTCCGCAAATACAGCTTGCCCTCAAATTACAACCACAATGAACCCAAAATTTTTGTTGTTCAGTGAGAAATTTGTTAAGTGAGTTTTGCCCCATTTTCCAACTTCCTTTGCCACATTTGTTAAGTGAATGTCTGCAGTTCTTAAATTAGTAACACTGTTGTTAAGTGAATCTGCTTTCCCCATTGACTTTGCTTGTCAGAAGGTCACAAAGGGGGATCATGTGACCCAGGACACTGCATCAGTCATAAATATGAGTCAGTTGTCAAGCATCCAAATATAAATCACATGACCATGGGGATGCTAAAATGGTCTTAAGTGTGAAAAATGGTCATAAGTCCGTTTTCAGTGCTGTGGTAACTTCAAATGGTCACTAAATGTAAGCTGAGGTCTACCTGTACAGGAATTTCTGTTATCATAGAATATCTGTTTATGACCATTTTGCAAAAACTAATTTCATGCAAATTGGGCTTTATCTTTGGACGTGAAATTATCTTCCAATTAATCTCTCATGAAGTACAATTCAAATTGATTAGCAATTTTATGAACCCATAAAGATAAAGTAAAGGACAACAAGTTAGGCACTTTTTGATATCTATAGAGTTTAAACCCTGGGTAGTTATTTGGTTGGTGCATCAATTTCACCATTTACCAATTTTGTTCTTAGTTCAATCAGATTTCAATGGTCTTGCTGCATCATACTGTACTATAACTTATGAAGATCCCATGGAAAAAATGAAATCATAGGGTAGCATTAAATTTTCATATGGCTGAACAATTGTGGTCCAAAAATATCTGTGATGTTTAGATTTTCCAGACTGCTGAGTTTAATTTTTTTTTATGTTTTATTTTTGTCAGATAGATCCAGGTAACATTATAGACTCAAGAAATGCAGTTAAATACTGGCCTCATTAGAACTTCAAATCTTCAAGAAATTAAAAAATCAACCTTAATCTTCTTTTATTTAAAGAATAATAAAGCTTTAGGCAATATTTTTGTTTGGTTCTGTTTTCCAATACACCAAAATATAAATGGTCTCCTTCCAGCTTCAACTCCTCTTTGAATCACAGGAGAGATTTTAATTAAAAGAGGGGTTACCATGGGGATTGACTATCACCTTATATTTCTCTAATCTTTCCTTTCAGTCACTTTTAAGTAGATCCACATAGAAAGCATCAAACAGCTTTTCTCCAGATGTGTTCAGATTACAGTGCCAAGAAAGCCATGCTGTCTGGGAATTTTTAAGCTGATTGTGCCAACTTATCTGCATGACATCAAGGAGAGAGAAAAGCTTGTAGGAAATAAAATATGGGAAATTGCTGACCAAATCCACTCAGAACACAAACAATTCAACCATCCCTTTGGATAAGCCTCTAGACAGGCAGTGCTGAATGTCACTAAATACTATATTCTGAGGAAAAATGCGGGAAAGTGTGCAGCTTCAGTCCACAGTCTCATTTTCTTAAACAATTCCAGTTACTATCTTACATGATGGATAAGGTGGATAAGGTCATTCACTAACTTGAAGTTCAACATCATTGGTAATATCATAGTATCCAATTGTATCTTTCCATCCTGAGTTAGCTAAATGTGGTTGTCAAATTTTTGTCCTAAAATATGGAGACTGTATAGATTTGGATGGAGAAAAACCAATTCTGGCTCAATCTTACCAAGACTTATTAGTTATTGCTCTGTCTGTTGGGACTGCCCAAATGCAGGGATTTTTCATCCCTTTGGATGGGGTTGAACTTCCCTCATCAAGGGATAGTGCCCAACTTGTGGGATTTTCTTGGACTCACAGTTCCTCTTGAAGTGCAGCTGGTAGCTATGGTCAAGAGGGCCTTTGCATAGTTCTATTTGGTGTCCTAGTTACGCCTTTTCATGGATCAGGCCTTTCAAATAATCATTCATATCCTTGTCACCTTAGCTCCAGGGTATGTTCAAAGCTGTCCTTATAGTCTGCTCAAAAGCTCCAATTAGTCCAATATGTGGCAGTGTAAGGAGTGGTGAACTTGCCTTGACAGGTTCACATGACAACTTTGTTGCATGAGCTGCATTGGTTGGAAGTGTACAATTCAAGATGTTGATTATTATCTACAAAGCTTTCCATGATGTAGGACATGGTGTTTTGACAGACCATCTTTCCTCTATGGTTTATGCCCATTCAAGTTTGAACTGGGAGAGTGAATGCACTCCTAATTCTTTTGATTAAACAATGTTATTTTGTGGGACCCAGGAATTGAACATTCTATGTAAGTGGTCCCTACTCTCTTAAATGAGGTCTCCAAAAGTGGTATTCAGCAGGTTTTGACCAGTTCTGGAGAACTGGTAGTGGAAATATTGTGTAGTTTGGAGAACCGGCAAATACCACCTCTGACTGATCAGCTGGGTCTTCTTTTGTTGCCCTGCACGGGAGAACGGAGCTAGAAAGCAGGTTAGTGGGGTGGGGAGGGAATGGGATTTTGCAGTAACCTTCCCCTGAAGTGGGGAGGGAATGGAGATTTTACAGTATCCTTCCCCTGCCACACCAACAGAACTGGTAGTAAAAAAAATTGAATCCCACCACTGGAGATCTCCCTAGGATTCATATAGCTTCCACCCTGATAAATTACTGAAGGTCTTGAAAATCTATTTGCCTTAAGGGTGAATGGATAGGACTCCACTTTTTTGATATTTTATCTTTGTTTTGTTGTTGGCATAGTCCTCTCATAATTGTCCTGTGTTGCCTCAAGTCCTCTTGTGTTGCCTCATTGTGGCAAGGGTGTATCCCTGGGAAGAATTAATGTAAAACATCAGCAGTGTATGCCAAGAATATGTACACACACACACACGTACACACGAACTCATTCATTCATTCATCCATTCCCAGTATGGTCACTCAAGGAGTGAGGGTCATCCCAGCTGTATTGCGCAGCAGCATTATAGGAAGATGCCAAAGACAGATGATCTCTTTGGGGACAATAATGAAGGCATAAATTCATATTGTAAACTACTTCTGTATTTTTATCAAGAAAGCCATATGGACAGAAAATGTCAAATGATTCATGATATGATGCTGGATGATGGGTTCCTCTGGTCAGATACAAAGTACTATTGAGCAAGAGCTGAAGAACTGTTGGAGTACTAATGGTGCTTATGGCATGAATAGATTAAAACTTTTGGTAGTTTTAATTGTTCTAATACAGGAAAAGAAAATCCAGAAAAAATAGAATTAAAGTAAGAATATAGAACAAAGGAAGGTAAACACAAGAAAGCTCAATACGGTGAAAGATGAAATTAACAAATTGATATTTTAAATATCAGCAAATTGAGATGGGCTGGGATTAGACACTTTCAGGCACAAGATTACACTGTTTATTAATCAGGACATGAAAAACAAAGAAGAAATTGCTCAATTCAAAACTGACAGGATATGAAAGTAAGTTGTGCTGCTTGTGAGTAGAGACAGGAATGCCAAAGTTGGAAATATGAAAGAGGAATATGTAGTCCAGTGGTGGGATTCAAAATTTGACTACCGGTTCTGTGGGCGTGTCTTGGTGGGCGTGGCAGGGGAAGGATACTGTAAAATCTCCTGTCAGAGGTGGTATTTGCCGGTTCTCTGAACTGCTCAAAATTTCCACTACCAGTTCTCCAGAACTGGTCAGAACCTGCTGAATACCAACTCTGATGTAGTTGGACTGTTAGGCTGACTACCAGGAGTTCAATCCTGACTGACTCAAGCTTGATTCAGCCTTCCATTCTTCTGAGGACAGTAAAATGAGGACTCAGATTGTTGTGGGCAACATACTGGCACTGTAAACTGCTTAGAGAGGGCTGTAAAGCACTATGGAGTGGTATATAAGTCTAAATGCTATTCCTTACAAAAGCAAAATGGAGCAGAAGACTGACTTATCCATTTTTATTACTTCAATAATTTTTTCATACCTAACATTGTTATCTGAATATGCTACAAGCTGGCCCTCAGTAGAGTAGCCATGAAGACTTTGGAAAAGATATTCCAATACTGTGATATGTCTTTTTCTTCAGAAATGTTCAAGCGGTGATATTTCTTGTGACATTCATTGGAAGCAAAATGTTGGATTTTAACAAAGGATAGGAAAAGTATTGATACTTTTGGACTTTGGTATTGTCTTGGGAAAAAATCAATCTATATAACTATTAGGACTTGAAAACTTACTGATGCACATAATTAATCAATCCATCAATTATTTCATAGTTATATTTTAACTGCTCTGAATATTTTATGTATTTTGTTATGTTATTCTATTGTTATAAGTTGCCCAAAGTTGGTTGGAGTCAGATAGCATCCAAATTGAATAAATAAGTAAATATTTATTTCTGTGTAATTAAATAAACACCTATAATGAATTGAAAAATAAAGCAAGTGTTAATATTATCTTTCTCTAATTGTATTTTTAAAACTAAATATATTTTTCTTGTCTAATGAGCCATTATAAAGATTCAAGAGCCTGTACTGATGTCTAAACTATGAATTTTAAAAACATGATTTAGAGGGTGGACTTGACTGAAGTGAATTTAAATCTTTACACAAAGATTTTGTGGAGATCATAGTCAAAATTTCAGCAACAGTGATAAATCTCTCCTTCTACTGACTAAGATTGAAGAATGTTCCTAGATAATATATACCTGAAGAAGAACAT
This sequence comes from Laticauda laticaudata, assembly GCA_004320025.1. Lineage (NCBI taxonomy): Eukaryota > Metazoa > Chordata > Lepidosauria > Squamata > Elapidae > Laticauda > Laticauda laticaudata. The sequence goes on along the minus strand of BHFT01027988.1, from coordinate 8,810 downwards.
TGATCTTGTATCTTCTTTTGAAGATTGACTAGGTTACAGCCAGAGGAATTGTTTGACATGATTTTAGAAACTAAGAGAAATAAATAAAATGGTTGAAAAGCAAGGATGAAATAAAACTCTGGGTGTCAAGGCAAACCCTTCAGACATGGCCAACTTTAGACAAATTAATCAAATCAAATATTTATTATGTTCATAAAGCACTGTATCAACCTCAGCTATCATTTGAGGATCTAATGACTGCATTTGAGGGAGAAATACTTCTGTTCCAGTATCTAGGGCTCACATACATAATCTGCTCTGAAAGATAGAAAAGGGAGCAGCAGCCTGAACGCTCCTACAGGACAGAGTGATAAGGACAACCTACATTACTACCAGTTTCAAAGACATAAATGACCACAAGATGGCAATAAATAGCTCAAATGTTCTATATTTCTCTACTGTCACCTAGTCAGTATAATTTAAGAAGGCAAGCTGTTCTATTGGTTGATTGTAGTCTGGTTTTACCTATCACCCCACTTACTGTACTTCTCTAGGCAAATGCCTACATTCTTCTGTGCAATTGGGACAGTCTTGCAACAGACCATGGCCACAGATGGCTTTTTAAAAAAAATACAACCCAGGGACCTGCAGACTCCAGGCAGTTGCCATGTCTTATATTTACAACACTGCTAGAAAGATCTCTCAGAAAGAAAGTAAAAAGGATACTTTGACTCTCTGAGAAAGAGTAGAGGAAAGGATAGAAGCAATACAGAACCTGGAATACACAACCAAGAAGTAAGTAAGGGTAGAGCTAGTTTAGAAAAGATGAGTTTGTTTGTTTTTTAAATGGCTGAACAGAAAAAGGCATATTTCATATGCATTCACATAACCTGTTCACTGGGTACTGAATTAATACAGACATTTTAATTTTGCTATATATTACATTGATTATGCTTTAAAAGAAAACTAACCAAGGCTAACACTAATTAACTTAACCATGCATTATAGAGCATTGCACACAGAACAACCAGACACTAGGACAGTTTTTTCCTGAATGCCATCACACTGCTAAACAACTAATTCCCACAACACTGTTCAACTATTTACTAAGACTGTATTACTATTATTCTTCTCATCCTTCCTATTACCTATCTCTTCCCACTTATGACTATAACCTTGTTGCTTGTATCTTTATTATTTATATTGTTTTATTTATTTTCCTAGTATGATTTGATTGCTTGTTTGGTATCCTATGACTATCACTAAGTGTTTTTACCTTATGATTCTTGATGAATGTATTTTTAATGTACACTAAGAGCATATGCACCAAAGACAAATTCCTTGTGTGTCCAATCACACTTGGCCAACAAATAATTTTATTCTATGATATTCAAATGGAGCCATTAGGTCTTAATACTTTGATTAAAGGTACACAGCCCATATGTTGATATGTGTGATGGAATCGTGCCTGCAATGGCAGAGCAGGAGGATGTGGTCAACTGGTCTTTTCCCAGAGGGACATTCAGGTCAAGAGGCTGTGCAGCTCTGGAGGAAGAAAGGGAAAAGAAATTTAAGGTAACTATACCTTAGAATCTCTCAGGATATATGTAATAGCTTAGTTATAGTTTTAGTTTGGCAAGATTCTATTAGATGTAAGCAAATAAAGGATTGGATTTATTTAGATCTTACTATCTCGTTTCGGGGCTCGATGCTGACAATATGTTTATTGTACCAAGTCAGTGTTTCTCAACCTTGAGAAACTCAACTGTATTCCCTCCCTCACCATGTTTATATGTGTGTGTGTATGAGAGAGAGAGAGAGAAGGAGAAAGAGAGGGGGAGGGAGGGAGAGAGAGAGAGAGAGAATGTTCCATTAAAATTAGAAGATTAGAAGATCACTTGTTCTCTTCACTAATGGAGATAATAACTATCAGCATCTATACAGACAGATTTTTTTTTCTTTCACTTCTTTCACTCTCTAACTTCTCTCAACAAAGAAATGATCAGTACATATTTTTACACATGAACTGTTATTCTTGTTCATCACATTTACTTGCTCTCCTATTTTAGCTCTCCAAATCATGAATTCCAAAGCACAAGCAATAAAATAGATAATCTACTCTCAACAAACCTGATCACTGACCCAAAGAAGAGGCAGCTGATCAGAGGAATCCCATAGCAGCTGAAGTGGAAATATATTTCATGCAACAGTAAGATTTTTGTATATCTGTATTATACAAAGTTCAGCTTGTGCACATGCTTGGAAGCAAAATACCAGGTTTGAAAAGGTAGATTATTTCGGCTTTTTTTGTTGCTAGTGGTCAATTGGTAAACAAGCTCTTTTAAATTGTGAATAATTGATATGGCCTTGGGAAAAGGATGCCCTCTTTCCTTTCACATGGAAAATACATGTGCATTTCCTATAATAAATCATGGTAAATACACTGTCATCTATTAATCGAGGCCCATATAAGTGTATGAACACCATTTTTAAGGTAAAGATCTCCACTAAGTTCTTCAGAGTTTCTGTCTTCACTTGCAAATAAAATTTATCAAATTTAAGCATTTTATTATGGGAATTGCAGTCATAACTACTGATCTTAAACTTATTTATTCCTCAAGGTCTTTTAAATTCTTTTTTCTGAAAGAAATGCTCACTTATACTCTAGAATTTATCAATAATTAATGGATAATTGAAATCCATAATAAACTTTGTTTGCAACCTTCTCTTGCCCCACTCCCCATGCAACCAGACTTTTACTACCAGTGAAGAAATTGTGCTGTAGCAAAAAACAAATTGCTCTCCTTGGCTTTAGGTGATTAGGGACTTACAAGAGAATTTTCAGTCAATATGCACAGAGCAATTACATGTACTCCTTTCCAAAGTGGAACATACAAAAAAAGTTAACTTGCTTAATTTTCCTGAATTTTTAGAGTTGCTAGCAAAGTATTGAACAAGAGTGACACCAAGTGGTTGGTCAGATTATTTCAGAATGCCTGCCTATTCTTCAAAGTAGTATAACTTTTTCTTTCCCTTTCATAGAACTCTTGAGGCTGTTTTACTTTCTTGCTAGAGGACAAATCAGATGGGGGGGGGGAGTGATTCCCATTAAGAGATGTGCTAGCTCTCCTCCATGTTAACAGAAAACAGATGATCAGTGTTGGAAGGGACTTTGTAGGCAGTGGTGGGATTCAAAAAAATTTACTACCGATTCTGTAGATATGGCTAGAGGACATGGCCATGTGGCTAGGTGGGTATGTTTTGGGGGATTTTTTTGCTTTTAACAGCAACCCCCCCTCCTGTTTTTTGGGCCTTCTGAGCCTCAGGGAAGCCTCCTGGGTGGGGCGTTTTTGCTCCCAGAAGGCTTCCCTAGGGCTCAGGAAGGCAGAAAATTGATCCTGAGGGGACGCGTAGCACTCCCGTAACTTCATTTTGGGGCCTTCTGGGTCTCAGGGAAGCCTCCTGGGGGGGGGCATTTTTGTTCCCACAAGGCTCAGGAAGGAAAAAAATGGAGCATAAGGGGGACAACACCCCCCTGTTTCTTTTTGGGGCCTCCCTGGGGCCCAGGAAGGCAAAAAATAGAGGGGCCTCAGGGAAGCCTCTTGGGCGAAGCAGTAAGTAAGCAAGGGGAATCCCAGCACAGATGATCATAGGAACAGGTGATTGTCGGGAGGTGAGGGAAAGAGATAACTTAATGAGTGACTGAGCAGGCTAGCATCAGGTGGGCAGGATGAGTGAGCATCAGGCAGAGCATCAGGCGGGGGGGTGAGCGAACCGTGACCAGGTGACCAGGTCGGAGTCATGGCCAGGCAGAAGTTACTAACTGTTTCACCAAACCCATGCCAAATCCTTGCTACCAGCTTGTCCGAACTGGTGCTAACCGGCTGAATACCATCACTTCATGTAGGTCATCTAGTCCATATAGCATTCTCAAATAAAATATTGCTTGTTCTTTCATTGCTCCCCCAGGCACATCCATCCGTGAGATGGTCAAACACAGAGCCCTGCCCCTATTTTAGCTGTGTCAAAAAGCAGTAGGGCTTTGATCATGCAGTCATGGCTGTGATCTGTACTTTTTCACCTCCATCCGGTAGCCCATATGCCCCTCCTTCTATTTTTTTTCAAGTCATCACCACTGAATGAAAAGTCTCCGCATCTACATTTCTTTTCTAGAAAGAGCTTGTCATTTGTGTTAATTAAAAACTCTGTACCTAATGGGGTGGGTTTTTTCACTAAAAACCATGTATCTTTTTGAAGATAGCTTTATCTTCCTTAAAACCAGGCTCATTATACTCTCTACTGACATTTCACTATATACCTTCATTCAGCTATCCTTGATGTACATATAATTTGATATATTTATACCTTGTACTTATAATTGATTTATAATCACTACATTCACAACTCTGGGTAATTAAAAAACAACAAAGGTATAATTCAACAAGCCCAAACAAAAAAGAAAGATGGCTATGTCAGTAGAACAAAGCATACACTAACAGTGTATAATACTCCTAAATGGCCAGCCCACATCTCACCTTGGCCCAGAGTCCCGAGAAAGATGCAGGTCATCAAGGCATATTTAAAGGAAACTAACATTGAACCCTACAAATTTCTATGGCCATGCTATTCCAGACAACAAGTGACAATGCAGAAATTTGGCACATATGTTCCTCTTGTCTTTTGGTACTCACTAAGAAAGGATTTTTCAAAATGACATCAGAGCATTAATATTTCCGATATTATTATAAACACACTCTAATGTTAAGAAGTTCTGCTCCCCCTCCCCACCTGAAAAGAAATCTCAACCTGAAAAGAAATCTGTTCCAAATACAAAACACAAACAGAGAAGAGTTTCAGTTTTAGTTTCACAGCACCAAGCAGCTTTAGTACAGAACAGTTGTGCTAAGCCACGCCCAGGCTCCTTGCTGTCTCCTTCTTGCTCACACAGCAAATGTTCTTTCAGTTTCCAAACAGCCCTCAATTCTCTCACACATTGACAAGATGCTAGCCAGATGAATACTGATGGATGCTGATAGGCAGGGAGAGAATTTTTCCCTTTTATTTTCCTCCCCAAAAACTAATCCTGACCACATAGTTTTATAGCAGGTATCGAGCTAGTGATATAATAAAGTTAGAAACATACTCTTCAGAAGCCTTTTGAAGTGGTAATGAGCATTCTGAATGAAAATTCTGGAACTGTAGTCTCAACATTTCTTGAGGTTCCACAATACTTTAAGTCTGATAGCAGTTTTTCAGACTAACACATTTTATTAAAAGGCATAAGCTTTTGTGGAACACAACTCACTGCATCAGATGTTTGGCATGCCATCTGATGATGTGAGCTACACTTCAAAAATATTTATCTCCCAAATTTTATTAGAATCAGAATATTACTGTAAGGGATCTTGGAGGTCTTCTAGGCTAGCTCCCTACTCAATCAGGAGATCCTATACTATCCTATACCATTGCGTGTATATTTGTAACTTTGAGAAGTCTTGACTTCTGAAAACTGCCTGGACAAGCCCTTGCAGTTTTACGGCCAAGATTTTGAAAGAGATTTGCCATTGCCTGCTTCCTAGGACTGAGAGTGTGTGGCTGGCCCAAGGTCACCCAAATGATTTAGTACCTGAAGGCAGGACTAAAACACACACCCTCCTGATGTCTAACATGATGCCTTAATCACTAAGCCAGAGTGGCTCCCTATATTATGTACTATAAATGCTGTAAATGCTCTGTAGGTTATGGCCAGGCAAACTTCATATCAGCAAAACATTTCATAAAGTAAGCAATATTGTTCGATTTACACATGGTATACATGCCTATAAGATGAATCTATAGTTATCTTGAAAACAAAAATCAGTTATGATGTTCTGAGAGCTAAAAACTAAGGCTTATTAGGAGAGATTGAAGGAAATGGAATATGATATCATTGTTTATGTACCTTAAGTATATTTGACTTCACTGTCTTCAAATAGATTTCTACTGTTTTAAAAATCAGAATAACTACAATAACTTAGAGAAGGTAATTCCTGCTTGCTTGCTTACTTAACGGAATTTATAGGCTACCGGTACTTCAATCTTTAGACTCTGAGGAACTAACAATTCCCTAGTACAGAAATGTTGAAAATATATGTTGAAAACACACAGCAAAAATTAAGACCTGGCATTCTCATCTACCTCAGGAACAACACTGCAAAATATTTGTTGAATGCCCAGTGAATTTACAGAAGACCCAGCACATAACAGTTCTCCAAAATACTATTGGGGCTACCCTTATGACTGGGATAAGCTGCTCCAAAGGATGGAATTCATCATTGAGAAGATTAATCTCTTGCATACCCACTTGGGGATGCACTTGTACCAGTTTCCTCCACTCCTTGGAATGAGGATGGAATATTGGCAATGTGTTCTTTATATAAGTTCTCATTGGATAAACTGAATTCACCAAAGCAGTCCCACAGATATCTAGGTCCTAAGGTAATAATCAGCTCCTTGAACAGCACCTGACAGCTGATAACACTTCCAGCACAAAGATGGGCAGAATATGTAACTATGCATGGAAAAAGAGTCCTAACCTTTTTGACTTTATCATTCTTTATAAGTGAAACTTGAAAAATTAGAATATCGTGCAAAAGTTCATTTATTTCAGTCATGCAACTTAAAAGATAAAACTAATATATGAGATAGATTCATTACATGCAAAGCAAGATAGTTCAAGCCATGATTTTTCATAATTGAGATGATTATGGTTTACAATTCATGAAAACCTCAAATCCACAACCTCAGAAAATTATAACATTGTGAAAAGGTTCAATATTCTAGGCTCAAAGTGTCCCACTCTAATCAACTAATTAAGCCATAAGACCTGCAAAGGGTTCCTGAGCCTTTAAATGGTCTCTCAGTCTGGTTCAGTAAGAATCACAATCATGGGAAAGACGGTGACCCCGACAGGTTGCAGCAAAACCACCAATGATTACCCCCATAAAGAGGGAAAGCCTCAAAGCAATAATTGCAAAAAGAAAGTTGGATTTCTCCCAAAGTGCTGAATAGAAAGATTATGTGGAAGGGAAAAGTGCTGTGAAGAAAAGGATGGCACACAAGCAGCAGTGAATGCCGTAGCCTGGCAGAGGATTGTCAGGAAAAGCCATTCAAAAGATGTTGGGGACTTTCACAAGGAGTGGACTGAGGCTGGAGTCAGTTGTCAAGAGCCACCGACACACAGACGGTATCCTGGACATTGGCTTCAAATGTTCATATTCGCTCTTGCAAGTTGCTCTCTGAAAAAACCAAACAAGTCAGAATGCGGGGAGTTCTTCACCTGCGTCTACAAGAAACACACAGAAGTTAAGTGTGGAGCTCTTAATCAATGTTACAGTGGTCCAAAGTCCTTCTTTTCTGATGCAGAGCCAACTTTCTGCATTTCATTTGGAAAACCAAGAGTCTGGAGGGGATGGAGAGGCACACACTTGCAAATGCTTGGGAAATCCAGTTGAAGTTTGCACCAGTCTGTTTGATTTGGGGAGCCATGTCATCTGCTGGTGTTGGTCCACTATGCTTCATGAAGTCCGAAGGGTCAACCACAGCCATCTACGCGGAGAGATTTTTGGAGCACTTCATGATCCCCCACAGACAAATTTATGGGATGCTGACTTCATTTTTTTCAGCAGTAACTTGGCCCACCTGCCACACTGCCAAAAGCCACCAAAACCTGTTCCGATGACTGTGGGGATTACTGTGCCTGATTGACCAGGCAAACTCGGGTCTGACCTGAACCCCTAGGAATCTATGGGGCATTGCAAGAGAAAGATGAGAGACAACAGACTGTGCAAACTTCACACGCGACTTCAACCATCTTGCAGCGTGTGCCTCTCCATTCTTCCTCCAGACTTCTGGGTCCTTGGTTTCCAAATTGAGATGCATCAGACAATGCAGAAGAGCTGAAAGTGCTAATTGAAGCATCCTGGTCTTTCCATAACACCTCAGCAGTGCCCACAGGCTGATAGTTTCCATTGCCACACCACACTGAGGCAGTAATTGCCTGCCAAAAGCGGCCCAAACCAAGTACTGAGTACATATGCATGCTTATACTATTTTCAGAGGGCCGATATTGTCTATGTACAATCCTTGTTTTATGATTCATGTAATATTTCTAATTTTCTGAGATTTGTGGATTTGAATGAACTTTTGCATGATATTCTAAAAATTTTTTGAGTTTCACCTTCTAGGTTTTGTAATGTGTAATTAAAGATCAAAACAAGGAAAATGGATAAAGGTCAAACAACGGCAATTGACAGATTGCTGTATGCCACCCAAGTCATTTTCTGTGAATGGGCAGCTATATAAATTTGATTAATAATAAATTAACATATTTTCTGTTGTAATTGATAACTTTACATCAGGCGGTATCAAACCTGGATTTCTTCAAGCGCGCCCGACCAAAACATTTACTTGTCCATGGCCAGTTCATGGGGGAGGAGAGACTGGATGGATGTCTCTCAGCACCCTGGCCCGCCCAAAGTGGGGTTGGTCCCCATTTATTGGCTGACAGACTTTGCAGGAGGCTGCTCCAGGCCAAAAATAGTAGGGTGCAGGCCCTGCACATGACATCCCTTTTGCTGCCAGAGGCACTCTGGGGCAGTCCTTTGCTATTCGAGGCCGGCCCCATTGGCCAGATTAAGCACCTCATGGACACCTCATGCTTTACAATGCAAGATACAGTAACTGTCACGGATGCATTGGGATAACTCCATGTATACAGCGTCAGCTAAATGATGTTAACGCTATCTGGATGATTACAGTCAATAGCCCAAATGTTCTAAGAAGAAGCTCAT
>BHFT01027987.1:0-27804 GCA_004320025.1 Laticauda laticaudata | reverse complement strand
TTAGGACCGACCAGGGGCGAAAATATCAGCTGCGATCTCAGAGCCCCGAGATCGCAGCTGTAGCACCGAGACGTCTTAATGGTTCTTTGCTTGGGTTGTTTACAATTAGCTTGTTTAGCAGTTCCTTGGTATTGTTTACTTTTTTGATTGTTGTTCTGGTGTTAATCTTGGTGTTAATCTATCATCATCTGGGTGTTCATAGCTGGTGGGGAGGTCTTTTTGTTCTCTGTTTAGCTTGTTGATTGTCTCTTTTGCATGGTATGTAGATATTGTTTATGTCTATGTGCCTATTGATGGCTGATTTGTCAGTGTTCCAGGCTTCCAGGAATTCTCTTTTTGGATTTGGCTTGGTCTAGGATGAAAACAATTCCCCAGGAGAAACTATGGTTAGGTCTGTCCATGTGTTGTCCAGTTAGGAGTTTTCATCATATTTTTTAACTATGCTAGTTGGTATTCCTGGACATGTTCTGCTGGTCTTCTGGCTGTTTGTCCTATGTAGTGGCTGTTGTAGTATTTAAAGTATATGTTGTAGATGACACCTGGTTTTTTTGGGGGGGAGGGGGAAGGCAATGCTGTATTAACAATTGCTTTAATTATTTAATAGTATACATGTATATGTGTATATGATTCAGTGGATATGAGATAGATCAGTCATCCAGGTGACTTACATTTATATCAGATTTCATAATATAAAGTAGTGTTTTTTGGCAGAGAAGCTATTCTTGCTTTTTTGTCTAGTTCAACTAGTTTAAACAATAAAACAGCACGGAAAATCAACTTTTAAGGAATATTAGGGGAGTGAATTCAGCAGGAATTATTCACTTATCACAGTTTTTAGTGCACATAAGCAATTCATTTGCAGATAATTCACTTACTAGTATACAGCATTGTACTGATTAAATAAATGGAAAAGAACTTAAAATTCTACAATGAGATTGTTGGTAAAACAGCAAAGAAAAAAAACCAAAATAAAGCCAAAGAAAACAAATGCTTAACATGCATGTCATTCTTGACTTTGTTCTTAGATCCATTATTTAATTAAAATATTAATGTGTGTGGGGAGGTGTTGTATACTACTATCCTGTTTCTCCAACAATATGGGCTCCCCAATAGGAAGTCCCAGCATGTTTTATAGGCATGAAATGAAATTAAGCCCCTCCCCCCAAATTAAGACCTATATTAAAACATGCAAAATGGTGGGGAATGGTGGGGGGGGGCTTGCCTTTAGGAAGTACTTTTGTTGCACACCCGGATATGGTGCTGCCTGCACTGACCCCGATATGAAGTGCCCCATCAATGCCGAGGTCAACATCCAAGCTGTCGCTGCCTGCCCGCCTGAAGATGCAAGGGGGGGAATTAAGTCACCCCCGAAAAGACGGCCTTGTCATTTTTTGGGGGCTCAAAAATGAGCCCTATTATATGAGAAACACGGCCTTATTATATGAGAAACACGACAATAACAGACTGTGTTAGAAGAAGATGAAACACAGCAATATTTAAGGTTCTAGAAATTAAGCACAATGAGTCCTGAACTATTTAAATGTGAAATAGTTGTGAATTTTGAGAACAGCCATTATAGTCAAGTGCTGAAGGTAGAAACCTGATTCAGAGTCCCCAAAGCTGTGTTGAAAGAGCTGGAATAAGCAGCATTTTCCAACTTTGAAGGCAAGAGGTAAAAAGCAAATAGGGCAGTAGCTGAAGAAAGAGAATAGCATGAATGACTTGAGAAGCCATTTTTTCTTGAGAAGCCATTTTTGTAAAGAGCAGCATTGATTGCTTCATTTGACAGGCTGGATTCTCTGGCAGCCATTTTAGATTCAGAACTGAGGTAACTCAACTAAGAAGTATAAGCAGGGGTGAGATTCAATTTTTTTAACAACCAGTTCTCTGGGCATGGCTTAATTGGTGAGTGTGGCTTGATGGTCATGTGACTGGCTGGGCAGGGCCAACTCAACATCACTCACATCGAGGCATGTATCTCCTCGGCTGGCTTCTCATGACTGTGGGGATGCTGCAACAGTTTTAAGTGTGAAAAATGGTCATGTCACTTTTTTCAGTGCCATTGTAATTTTGAATGGTCACTCCACACAAGCAAAGTACCAGCAGAGGAGAAAAAAACTCCAGAGAAGTTCCTGAGACAGGAAGTCTAGTCCTGCCAAGAATGTAATAAGAGTTAATGGAGAGACAGTTTCTGTAAGCAACACCAGAATGTTTCCTTCCTNGGGTTAGGCCAGTAATTTCTTCTAACATCCGGTTCTCCAAGCTGCTTAGAATGTTAACAACCGGTTCTAGCTAATAGGTACGAACCTGTAGAATCCCACCCCTGAGTAAAGGTACCTCCCATAAGTATAAAGAGTCCTAATCATAGGTCACCATTTAACAGTATCTTATAAGATTTTTTTTTTTGACATGAGTGAATAGCACACATAAATATATTTAAGAAGTGACTGGAGAGGAAGGAAATTGATTACATAATAGAGAAGAAAAAGACTTCAGATAAAAGCCAATATTGTACAAGAGAAATTCTATATTAAAAAATCTATTTTTTAAAAAAATAATGGTGTCTTCTATATACATATACAGAGTTATTTATTATCTATCTATCTATCTATCTATCTATCTATCTATCTATCTATCTATCTATCTATCTAGTCTATTATCACTACTCTTACCTACTACCTTCTTTATTTTCTGAACTACCCCTTCTCTCAAAGAGGGACTGATTGGGTATACAATAACAATATTAAAATGTTGAAAAACAGCAGGTAAAAATTTTTAAATTATTAATACTAAAATCTTTAGACAAGTAAGAATATTTTAGGAATGAGCACAGGACAATTAAACATAATTTAAAAGTTACTTTAAGGAAGGGGCTTCCGGGCCACCCAACATCTGTATGGCTTTGTGCTTCTTCTGGCTTTTCCATGAAGGCTGGCAGAATGGTGGGGCCTACCTTACCTCTGGGAGGGACCACTACATACGGGGGGGGGGGGAGCAATGGCAGAAAAAGGCTTTCTTCTTGGGACTCTCCCTGTTAGTAACTATGTGGCATTCATATTTTGTCAAGCAGAATTCCTTGATTGAATTGCTAATTCTTGCGATCCTGTCTGACCTGGGAATTTTGTCCTTATCTGATGCTAATTAAAATCACTGTGTTATTCTGTTCTGGGACCTGGGCTTGGACCTAGGCTCTGAATAAACAATCACCCTCTTTTGAATGAGCCATAATAAAAAGAGCGTGTATCCAGGACATTCTGTGCACACTCATCCGAGAAAAATTCCGGCCTCCTGTCGTTTCTTTCTCCTTTCGCTCCCTATCATGAGGTGCCCATCTAATGTGGGATAGCAGATACCGCACTCTCCTTCCAGTTGGAGTTCTTTAACTGGTAGGATCTGCAACATATCTTTTCTCCTTGACTAGGTGGTGGCTGATGTAATGGGATGAAGCTGATTCAATCCTTTTCATATAGCCTACATTACTGTTGTGAAACCCAGATTTACCATTCATCATGCATAATTGATTGGAATGATTTGCACCATAGATTGGTACAAATATAATGAAGAAGCAACTGTTAATTGATTGTAATATGGGGAACACACTATTAGCATGTTCAGCAATTAATATTAAAGAACTGTTTATTTTTGTACAAATGAATACGGTTCGCATTATTACCCCATATCAAATAGCATATTCGAACACTTCAAACAAAATGTCCTTTCCCCTAAACAATATAAAAACAGAGCAAATCAAACAATATTAGTGATCTTACATAACATCTTGCAAAAGTATGCCAACATTCCATTAATAAAAACCAGCACTGGCCTAGTGATGGTGACTCACCTGGATTTTAGTCAGTCATCATTGTCTTGAGTCATGCATTCCTTTAATCTGCAAAAGAGAGAGAAAGGTTAAGACTAAAAGAATACCATATACAGTTAATTTACAATTGCCTATGCAATAGCTTTATCTTTTAGTTGTATCTATCCAGTTCAACATACTGCATATTCTCTCCTGCTTTGGAGAGAAATTTGGCATAATTGCATTATAGCACAAATTCCCTGTTATTCTCCTCCAGTTTCTGTAGTATTAATCAAGAGGAAGAAGGTTTTAGACCATAAATGTCTATGATCTGCCTTCCCAGATGTAGTAGCAATATGATTATGCAATCACTTTGTTGTAATCAGTTTGTTTCTATTTTGAAATTTTGATATGTAAAGAGTGTCAATTTGGAGCTGTAATTTGATATCAAGTTTTATTTAATCTGGAAATACAGATTTCTACTTAGAAGTACATAGTGTAAGGAGACCATCAGTAAGATCATTTCATTGCAACTAACGTTAATTCTTTTGGGTCCACACATTGAAACCAGAACAGATTGTTAATCACATATTTCCAGCACTTCAATTGCAAGTGCCCGAAAGGGCAGAAAAACATGAAATGAAATCTAATAGAAAGAAAAAAAATGATCTACATCCTTCTTTCCCCCTTCAAATTCAGTTTCCGTTTCTTTGAAGTCTGGGTAAAAGGTTAGATTGGTACTTAACATTATAAAAATAAGTTTACACATTCAGAAGAAGTGAATAAAATGTACCAGAAAGAGAGCAATCTTACATTTTATGGTAGAGGGCACTTTAATACAAGATTAGCAAAGGAGCTTATCTTCTGAAGATCAAGTCTAATAAAAGATATGTAAGAGATTTATAATAACACATACTGGATAAGATTGCTTTTGTTTTAAAAAAGTCAAAGACTGATAAGGCCACAAAGTTTATTCTGAATAAAAATAAATGAAATATTTTGTTAGTAATATTGTAGACATAGTGATAATTATGAATTTGGAAGCATAACCCATTAATTCACCTAGCACCATAGATAAAACTTGCACATGAATACTGGCTGAAAAGATCTATTGTATGCAATGAAGCGGAAGGCTCATATAATATCAAGATATCCTTGGAAGTTCAATAAGTCCAACTATAATTAAATAGATGGAAAACTACATTAAATTTCAGTACAAAACGGATATAGAAAATATTGCTGAAAGTGGCAGGGGTGAGGGTAGGAGAGATGGATGTTCAAAATTAATGTGAACCTAACTACTCTTTGAAATTTAAATGGTCCTTCACCTGAGTTCATGTAATTATGATAGTGGTGTGTGTGTGTGTATTTCATTCTTTCACAATGAATTGTATTTATAAACATATAACAATATCCATCACACTTCTTTTCTCTCAGGAATAAAAAGTGTAAAGCACAAAAATGAAGTAGGTAGCTCCAAAATTAAAGCATGAGACACAAAAAAGAGACATGCCATATAGTATGCATGGATATGCAGGCAATTTTACATTCAAAAGTATATGACACAAATTAGATTCAACTTCTCTAAGAATCAGAGCTCAGATTTTAAAAAGTCAATCATGAGGTTTTATAAATGATGATGCAACAGTTCGTTGTTTTCCATCTCTAAGTGCAATTAAAAATTTGAGGGGTGGCTTAGCTGTGAGTAATACAGTTTTCATGGATTTTTAGGGGTCAGCTTATCCAGAGATTGATTTATCCATGTTTATGTATCGTAGTTAACACCAACATTGTTTACTACGAGGGCTATCCACAAAATAGATTAAGTTTTTGTCTGTAGCAAGAAGGGGTGGAGTTAGCGTGGCCATCTTTGGTCTGTGCATCCGCCGCTTAGTCTGCATCTAGTCATGCTAGTGGGAGGTTCGTATTGTTGCCCATTATTTCACAGCAAACGTTTGAAATGTGTGCTGCAATTGAAAATCCCGCAAGTTGTGAGGTGTGATCAGTGATAAGATCTTTGCTGGCAAAAAAACATAAACTGATTGAAATTTTTTGGCTGTAGTGGGGACAACATCATCACTGAAGGTGGAGTGCACCAATGGTGCATTAAGTTTAAAAATGGACAAATTAACGTTCAGGATGAACAGCAGAGTGGACGTCTGAGTATTGTGACTGATGAACTGGTCGCGAAAGTCGATGACAAGATTCGTGAAAGTCGCCGTTTCACAGTAATGGAACTTTCGCTTAGTTTTCCACAAAATTTCATGCAGTTTGTTGCATGAAATTGTTACACAAAAGCTAGGCTACCACAAATTTTGTGCAAGATGGGTGCCAAAAATCATGACAGAAAACCACAAGAGTCAGGTGTATGGCTGCATCATTGACATTTCTGTACTCTTACGACAAAGATGGAGATTCATTTCTTGATCGAATCATAACTGGAGACGAGACTTGGGTCAAACACATGAACAGTGAGACCAAATGCAGTCTAATGGAGTGGGGGCACACAAATTCCCCCAAAAACCAAGAAAATGTTTGCAAACGTTCTCTGCAAGGAAGATTATGGTGACTGTTTTTTTGGGATAGGCAAGGTGTGCTTCTTATCGATTTTCCTGGAACATGGTGCAACAATAAACTCTGTGAGGTATTGTGAAACATTGCAAAAACTAAGAAAAGCAATTCAGAACATTGCTGTAGAGGAAAGTTAAGCTCAAAAGTTTTGTTTTTGCATGACAATGCCCGACCACACACAGCAAATCGCACTCGAGAAGTCCTGAATGCTTTCAAGTGGAGATTTTCCTCATCCACCCTACAGCCCCGATCTTGCACAAGCGACTAGCACTTGTTTCCGAGGATGAAGTCCTGGCTTGGAACACAGCGCTTTGACAATGATGCGGAACTGCGGGCTGTGCGTGACTGACTGGCTCAAAATCTCAGGCGGCTGAATTTTATGACAATGGAATTACAAAGCTTGTTCACCGCTATGATAAGTGCCTCAAATTTGTTCGATGTTAAGTGTCACTTTCAAGTGTATATAATAATTTCTTTTTCCTACACTTTGCTTTTTTTCTATTGCAAAATGTAATCTATTTTGTGGATAGCCCTCGTATATTGTTCCATAACTTTTTATTCTTGGAAAGTATTCTGTCTTCTGGACTAGAGGCTAAAACATAAGAATAGTTTCAGGAATTGGGCATGTCTAGTCTAGTGAAAAGGACTAGGGGTGACATGATAGCAGTGTTCCAATATTTGAGGGGCTACCACAATGAAGAGGGAGTAAAACGATTCTCCAAAGTACCTGAGGAAAGGATAAGAAGCAATGGTGGAAACTAACCAGGAAAAGAAGCAACCTAGAACTAAGGAGAAATTTCCTGACAGTGAGGACAGTCAACCAGTGGAAATAGCTTGCCTTCAGAGATGGTGGGTACTCCATCATTGGAGGCTTTTAAGAAGAGACTGAAATGGTATATGGTCATGATGGTGAACCAATGGCATGTAAGCCATTTGTGCCGGCTCATGAGCTGCAGGCAAACTTACCTCACTGCACATGTGCGTGTCTCACAGCTGATTTTTGGCCTGTTTGCAGCCTTTTTCAGCCTCCCAAAGGCTTGAGGAAGGCTTCTTCAGGCTTCTACAACCTTTATAGGCAGAAATCTAGCCCCGTTTCGTCACTCCTGGTTTTTCCGAAAATCAGCCAAAAATCAGCTGTGAGGTGCAGTGCAGGTAAGGGGGCGGCGGGAGTTGGAGTGGGATTGTGTGCACATGTGTAGGGTGTGTGTGTGGGGACATGCATTGCCTTCTGGGTACTGGCACATGAGCACAAGCATGCAATCACATGCACAATTTTTGGCACAGGAGCCCAAAAAGGTTAGCCACTACTGGTATAGGGTCTCCTACTTAAGCAGAGGTTGGACTGAGAGACCCTCAAACTACCTTCTAACTCTGATGATGATGTCTGTACAACACTTCATACATTGACTTTTATTGATTAAACATTATATCTCTCTCTTTTTGAGGTTCTCATCACTTGACAACTTGACTCTTTGCTCAACACCATTATTCTCCTTTGATGTATTTGCTTTGTAGCTCAGTTGTCATTCTCTCTAGATAATCAGTTCAGTTTAACCTACTGCTTTCATAATACTGCTTTCATAGATAATCTATTCAGTTTAATCTACTGCTTTCATACTGAGGATGATTTTGAATATACATTTATTTAACACCCATTCTTTCTTGACCCTACTGCAAATACATTTTTTGGGTTCTGTTGCTTTAATTGACTGAATTTTAGTTTTAAAATGATTTTATGTATCTTTTAATGATTGACTGGAAGCCACCAGAGGTGATGAAATAAATGTGATGAATGAATGAATGAATGAATTAATTAATTCTCAGTCCATTTCTCAATTTTACATAACCAAGTGAGCAAAATCATAGTCCTAGATTCAGCCTTATTAGTACTTTCCATAAACATTTAGTCCTTGTAGCAAAGGACTAAATATCCACACTCTTTCAAGATCTGCACATTTCTCTATTCTTGTTTTTATCTTTAGCAAACATTATAAAGATATGCAGGTTCATCTACTTATTCTATTTTTTGCCATTTATGTATAGCTTGGTATCATTCACTCTCTTTCCTTCTATAATACAACTATTATATTATATTCCTTGTTGCCTTATATTGGGGTGTCAAACTGGTGGCCTGTGGGCTGGATGCATCATGTACAGGCCATGCCCACCCCAGCTCCACAAAGGCAAAATAGTCATGATACATCATGTGACGTCATGTGATACAATCAAGTTTTATACCTGTGTCTTATATAATCTATTGAACATTTACTGCAAATCACTCAGCTTCTGAGCTGAGCTACTATCATGGCATAATGTCCATTGTCCACAAACAAAACTACATATATGTGTCCCCATTTAATAAATTTTAAGATCACTGCAAAGATTAATTTCCACATATCTATATATCCTTTAAACATCCAAAGAAATCTCATACATCCTTTTTTTTCTCTGGTCAATGTTAAACTACTGATTAAGACAATCCAATTTTTCACATACTTTATTTCTGTCTCTTATTGTTCTTATTAAATTTAGTAATCAATTTCATTTCCATTTTTATACAAAACTTTGTTAAGCTTATACACATGACATGTTCTCTATTATCAACAGATGTGCAATAAACTTCTTTTCTCACATTTATCTGTTTCTGAATGACCTGTTAAAAAATAAAAATATCATCTGCTCATCTCCTGTCCAGCATAAAGCTACATAACACTTTCCAAATTTGGCTCATTAGCAGTTCACATGTACTGTTGTACAACATACATATCATTTTGATCAGAACTCTGCCAAACACCTTCTCATAATTTAGCAGAAGAATTGATAATAAATTTAAATTGGTCTGGACTAACTTAAAGTATCTAAGCCTTAGCATTAATTATCACATTGTGGAATTAACATTTCTTATATTCCTACCTTGCTCTGTGCTTGACTACTAAAGATCTAGAACCCTGGGCCAGGACTATTTGGAACTGGGCCACATGAGTGATGGGCCTGTGTGCATGCGTGCAACCCAACATGGCTGGCGAATGTGTACCTGTGCATAGAACTTGACTTGTGGAAGTCAAGCTGCACATGCATGCCAGCTGCTGCTTGCAGCAGTCAAGTTGTGTGTGTGTGCACACATCTGAATGCATCCCCCTTACTCTCATGGTCTGGTTTTCCTCTCCCCCTTTTGGGTCATCAAGCCACAAAGGTTGGGGATCGCTGATCTTGATGCTTACATTACAGAATCATCTGTCTATCTGTCTTGAGGAATTTCTCCAGTCTGCCCAGAGACAAGAAGCAATCTCTAAGGAAATTTAACAGTATATTCTTTCAAAGCTAGCACTGCCTAGCACAACAAAATACAAATGCAAGGAATAATGAAACACTAAATCTTTATCTTGATTAAAAAAATATATCAGGTACTTGAAAATAAGGTCTAGTGAAGTTAATTCAAACCTGGCTTCATTTGTACCTTTCAATTAGCATTTCAATCATGGAACTGAAGTTGATTGTTGAATTTAATAAGGGCAATATATGATCATGTGAGAGAATGAATTAAATTCTTAATGAGTTGTTCAGCATCGATCAGGGAATAAAAAGGATAGGTGAAGTCCCCTTGGTTGTTTAATGCATATTACTGCTTGGGGACAAGTGACAAACTGTGTATGATGGCACATGAAACACACAATTTACAAATTTGCATCAGACTTTTAGCAAGACCTCAACTTGCTTTGCTGTAGGTATCTAGTACTTGAATGGCACATTAATCACACAATCCTATGCATGTTTAGTTGAAAGTAAGTCTAGTTCCAGTCTACTTAGAAAGCTATTATGCACAAGGACAATAGCCTCAATTAAATATACCTGAGTATAAATGAAATGAGCATATAGACCTTCCTTTCTACACATTGTTTCCATAGTACAGGTTTAAGATTTCAGTCCCTGATGTCTTTGCCCTGCCAAAAATTATTTTGCCTAGCAATAGCAAGGGGTTCTCTCTTCTCAACAGTTTCCCATAGTGGCACTATTACCAATGTAAAGCAATATTTAATTGTATTTTTCTTGAATGACTGCTAATGAGTTTCACAGCTTGCAAACTGCTAGTACCTTTTATAACAGGGCCTACATCTTTTAAATTGCAAGAAATGGAAATAATTTTACACCAATTTCTAAACAATTCCATCCATTCTACAGTATATAATTTTAGTGGCCTTCTCCTTATTTGTGTCCTTAACTTGAATTAAAAATTAAAAACATTCTGGTGTTCTCTCCATTACATTCCTCTTTTTAATTTCTCAAAGTGTTATTTATTTTTCTACCAGTTCCTTTAAAAGATTGATGCTTCTTTTTTGGGTGTTGGCCCTGAAGAATGCTACCTGGGAAAAGTCATGCTTCTCGGGCATCTTCAGATCACTGACTTTACAGATGTTCAATTTGGTCCTGAAAGGAGGGCTTGTATTCATCATTAAGATTCAGTTTTTGAACTTAATTATGTGCACATATTTCATCCAATGGACCCAGTGGGTGTTCAAAGCAGCTATCAAGGGCTGAAGTTGACCCCACATTCCATTGCTATATATCTAATACAACTGTGGTGAATGCAAGGTCTGAATTAAGCAGACTTAATAGCATATGATTGGTATATTAAGTCAGTTCTTTCAACAGACAATGGTTTTTACATCTCAGAAGCCTAACATGGCTTTCAAAGACACAATTTTCAGATAGTGTGCACAATGTACTTCTTGTATTACTCACAGAATTTTGTCTTAATATGGACATTTAAAGACCCGTTTACAATTATCCTGACCTTAAATAACCTCTTTAAATAGATAGGGGCTCTGTCAGCTTGTGGAAAATATGATCTTTGTCATGTGTGAGAGGAAATGGTTGTGGCATAAAGGGAACAGTGTTACCTCACAGGAATATAATGTGGGAGCAATTCACCAAAGCACAAATTTATCAAATGCATCTGAGTAAAAGAGGCTGTTAAAGGCCATCTTTACATGTTATAACGTGACCAGGCTATTTGGAATGATCCCTACTAATTCCTAATTTTTTTAAAAAATCAAGGTTAAGGCTAATATCTTCAGGGAAAGAAAAACAGGTTATAGTTTTTTAATGCTATAAAGTTAAAGTATATTTATATTTTATTTTTTGAAATAATTTTGCATTTAATTTTAAGTGTAGTTCAGTAGCCTTTCTTCCCATCCTTGTATACTTGTATGACAACACACATGCAAACATAATTTAAAAGAGTGACATGGGCCCTCATCTTATATACAATAAACTGCTTCACAATATATCAATAAAACACAAAAAGCCTTCAGTAATACTAAGAACAAAACTATGAAAACAACACTCCATATTTTTGTTGGGCTTCAGTCTCACCCTAGCTGATACTTGGGATAAAAGCCAGGTCTTCATGACTTTCTGAAAGGCAAAAAGGAGTGAGAGTCTGTTGGATCTAAGAAAGGATGGTGTTTCACCAAGCAGGAACTACTACAAGGTGTGTCTCCTAAGTGACAACATTCAAAGGAAAGGAGGGACCTGATGTGCACTCACCCTATCTGACCTGGTGGGATGGCCTAGTACCCTCAAAGACAGCCAATCCTTTGGATAATCTAGTCATACCATTCTGAGCTTTGAAGGTGATAACCACCATCTGGAGATGAACCTGAAAAAATATAAAAAGCCAGTGCATCTCATGCAACAGTGGTGTACTATAGGCAAATGGTAAGATGCATAGAACCACGTGTACCACTGCAGTCTGAACCAATCATTATTTTCAAATGGTCTTCAATGGTAGCCCGATGTATTGTACAAAGTTTTGCAATAAGCGAACCAGGAAATGTCCAAGGTGTAATGTCTAAGCATGGCTTCATAGTCCAGGAATGAATGTAATAGGTGAATCAGTGCAAAAGCTGTCCCCCATGCCAATTATGGTCACCAGCTACTCCTTGAGTAGGAGCCACAAGTTCAGGAAGGACTTTAAATTGTACACCAAATCTGTCCAGAGGAGCGCTATACACCTGAGAGTCAAAAATCATACATTTCCATCTATACAGTAGTTGGGACAAAGCTCAAAGTCATTTAAATTGCTAACATTAAGTTAGAGTCAGTTCTTCCCCCTCCAGACAGTGGGTAATATGTGTCTGTGTCTCTGTTTGTATAAAACACACAAACACACACACACACTCACACACACACTCACACATTCAGTGAGAACCAAGATAACTTCTAAATGCTTGCTATCTTGTAGTGAACAATTCATATATATTTTTTCTCATATAGTAAGTTTACTTTGATTTTATGGTATCTCAATGAAAGAGGAATCTTATTAATATTCTTGAATTGCTTTGAGGTTATTATGTTATTTCATTTCATATTTGTATTCTTTGGGCAAGGTTAAAATGCCATATTCCCAATTTATAGGTATTTTGTTGTCTATACTTTCCTGAACATAGAATAAACACTTCTATAATTAGTTCTAATAATTCAAAATACCTTATTTATTGTAAACCAGAATACCTTTTCAGTGTTGGGATTTTCACTTTGTTTCCATATTTATTTGACTGTTTTGTAAAAATCCACATAAACATTTGTTTGAATTTGTGTCCTTATTTCTTAAGAAATGCTTTATTATATATCTTTTTCCTCAAATGTTCATTGTGATTTATATTTTTTTCACTATTCTATCAAATTTCCTTATGCTATCTATGTTTTTTCTCCCAAAATTAAATAATAAAAATTTAAAATACTATGATTAATATTATTCATGGATTATGGCATTTTGGCATGCTTACAGATTTGGGAGTTATGAATTACAATATACAAGTTTGCAGGGCAATTCAAACTGATGAAATCTCAGCGTCTGATTGAAATTATCTATTTCCCTGACCTTCCTTTCTTCATTTATTTTTTTCTCACAAAAAGAGTTTCAGATATTTTGCTTTTCCTGACAGACAGCCTTGCCATTTTTAATGCTAGAATTTTTCTCATTACAACCCTACCATATGTTATTTCTTTGAAACACTGATTTTCTTTTAGATCTGTTCATTTTTTTTCCTTTGCGTCTGTATGGTTTATATTCATCAACATATATGGTATATTAAAAAAACTTGCCTCTAACAAACTGGCAAATATTTTTCAGAAGATAACATGATTAATGCAGTGCACATATTGTATATGTTCAGTAATAATATGTTACATTATATTTTTGTAGAATTTAACCATAGCATCCCTGTTATGTATTTTCATGCTGTACTGCTCATGTGTGCCTCAGGAGCTTCACTTCCTCTAAACTATTTTGCATAGGTTTATTGCTTCATTCATATGTTGCCCTTGGGCAAGTGATCTCCATTATTTGCTTATTCTTTCACAGATATATTTTTGATACTCCATAGGGAATCCACAATTTCTCTCTGCCCAAAGTAGATCATCTAAGACTAATTTTTGAATTATATCTTAACAAACAGTCTGCCTGGTTCAGATTCTCTGTTTTTCTGAACCATTTAGAGCAGAGGTCTTCAAACTTGGCAACTTTAAGATTTGTGGACTTCAATTCCTACAATTCCTCAGCCAGCCATGATGGCTGGAGAATTCTGGGAGTTGAAGCCCACAAGTCTCAACGTTGCCAAGTTTGGACATCCCTGATTTAGAGTGTGAAATTGACTTGTTTTAAATGTTTTGAATGCATGAGAGATTCTGAATTTCTCAAGGTCATGGACATTGCATGTTTTAAGAATGGTATGTTTTCTTTTGGAAAAAAAATTGTTTGGGCTACATTTGAAAAAAATAAGACTCAACATAAAGAAATTATTTTACTTTATATGTTTGTCATGTGCATTAATCTATTTCAATTTTTCCCGAATGTTTTGCCATCCAGATGCTTTTGGACCTCAATTCCCAGAATTTGCCAGATAGTGTAACAAATTCAGAAACAATAAAGCACTTGGAATCATACACAGAAAATTGGGTGTAGAATTACAATAAAATACAGAAATACAGTATATATGGAATTTACCCATTTTATTCAGGAACAATACAATCATTCCTAACTTTATGAAGGTTAGGCTTATAACATTCAAACAGCAATTTTATTTATCTGGCAGAAGAAAGGGTAAATTTGTTTGATTTCTTTTATTGAATTTAATATCTGGAAAATTTGTTGCAATGACAAAATTCATATTAATAAGCACCCCATGCAAATAAGATAGTGAATCAATTGTCCGTAATCATCTTATTTGACAATGTTAAAGTGAAGTACTGATTTTCAGGGTTGTTTGAGTGTCTTTAGAGATAAAGTGGGTGATTTGAAGGAGATGATTTTTTTGGTGATACAAAGCTTCATTGATTTGCAAATTTGATAATAAACTAGTATACACTATTATATTTGACATTGATCTGCTTTTAGAATTGCAAAATGTTAATATTTAACTGATTATGATTCCCTTTATTCTTTTCTATTTATATCTCAACTGCTAGTTAAAAGTAACAGTGAACAGAAGGTTCTTTGCAGGATCCGATCTGCATTGGTCACTGGGATCAAACGCTGGATTCTTCCAGCTTTCAGGCTTTCTTGGAAGCCCATCCTCAGGGAACTTCTTTCTCTCCAGAATGTGTAGGGAGAGCTCCATTTTTGCTGGCAGAGACACTGCAGGCTGATCCTTCACTGGATACAACTGGATTTTGCTGGCAGTGGCCCCGCAAGCCAGATCTACACACCCTACAGGCCAAATCTGACCCGCAGGCCTTCAGTTTGACACCCCTCGCCTAGACCATCCAATTTTGTTTGCAACATTTTCAAATGTTGTTTGTCATTGCCTTTTTGTGAGAGCTAAGAGGGAGTGATTGATTCAAGGTCATCCAGCTGGCTTGTGCCTAATGGAAGATTATTACTCATATTTTCAGTTTTGGGCTCAATGCTGTAACCATTACACTGGAATGGTTCTCAAGTCTAGACATTTTCTATTCAGGTTTCATACGTACCTTGTTTATTTCCCCCCCTTCAATACATAAAATACATAAAAATTCATAAAAATATAATAAAAATACAGAAAAAAATTCAGTACAAAAATAAATACATAATCTTATGAAGCTTCTCCTCCAGAAATATTGAATTGCTAACTAGAGCATACAAAACTTTTGCCAGACCAATACTTGAATACAGCTCATCAGTCTGGAATCCGCACTACATATCAGACATTTATACAATTGAGCGAGTCCAGAAGTATTTCACAAGAAGAGTACTACACTCCTCTGCTCGCAACAGAATACCCTATATTACCAGGCTTGAGATTTTGGGCTTGGACAACCTTGAAATATGCCGCCTATGGTTAGACTTAAACGTAGCACACAAAATTGTCTGCTACAATGTCCTACCAGTCAATGACAACAACACAAGAGTACACAACAGCTTCAACCACAACAACACAAGAGTACACAACAGATACAAACTCAATGAAAACCGCTTCAAACTTGATTGCAGAAAGTACAACTTTAGCAACAGAGTGGTCAGTGCCTGGAATGCACTATCTGACTCTGTTGTTACATCCTCTAACCCCCTCCTTTAACCTCAAACTAACCACTATTGACCTAACCCCATTCCTAAGAGATCTGTAAGGGGTGTGTATAAGTGCACCATTGTCCCTGTCCTATTGTCCCCATTTATTCATACCTATTTCCTGTATTTTTTATACAGGAAATAGGTATGAATTTTTATACTTATAAAAATATATAAGTATATTTTCATGTTTATACTTATATCTATTACCTTGTAAGTGATTGACAAATCAAATAAAAAAGTAAAAAAATAAAATAAAGGTGATCTAACTGGTCTCCAAATAAAAAAGTAAAAAAAATAAAGGTGATCTAACTAGTCTCCAAAGCACCTGAAGGCAGAACAATGGATGGAAACCAATCAAGGAGAGAACCAACCTAGTACTACAGAGAAATTTCCTGACAGAACAATTAATCAGTAGAACCACTTGCCTCCAGAAGTTGTGTCTGCTCCAACATTGAAAGTTTTAAAGAAGAGATTGGACAACCATTTGTCTGAAATCCTGTATAGAGATTGGAGTAGACCTTCAAGGTCTCTTCCAACTCTGATATTCTGTTATTCAATTGGGTTTCTGCTAACTGATTTCTGTATCTTTATTTTTCTTCTAATTGATTTCTGCTTTTATATTCTAGTGTGAGATGATATAGACAGAATACAAGAAGTACTGATGTTCTGTGGTAAACAGTGCTCAACCAAATGCTACTGGAAATTCTTGTAAAATTCATTAATATTTAAAAAAATGGATTTATAATGTTCTCCATTTGGGTTTTTGTAATATCTGTGGCCAAACAATGTCTGTGCCCAAATAGTTAAATAACAAAACAGATGGCATGTTGATATTTTGCTATAATGCTTCCTGTTCTATTTTATATTGCTTTTTCAGACTTTTCAGTAGTGCAGCAATGGAGACTTAAACCAATCCTGGAAAATAGGCTTTTGTTTGGCATCTACGTTCAATTATGTTTTGATGGAATAGAATTTGGCAGCCAGGGTAGAAAAATATAGGTTAGTTGGGAATGCGACTTTTTGCAGTTAGGATATCTTCTTAATACTGTCTTATTTTGAGATGCACAATTGGATTAGTGTATATTTCCAACAAGGTTTATCACAGCTTTCAATTATTTCCGGTTATTTGCATTTCTAACCATTGGGACTAGCAACACATGTTGCTTGCTTGCAGCTGTGTCGTTAAAGGAGGAAAATGGAAATGAAATTAAGGTGTAGAAAGTTGTTACAAGGCAACATGAACAGATTCTGGAGGCAATTTTTTCAATTAACTTGAAAGGGAGTAAACTTAACACTTGATACATGTTATTCTGACTCCATCATTATGTATGACAAACTTTCAGAGTTTTCAGAATGTACTTTTTATTTAAAATAAGGTATAAAATACCCTCATCTACACACATCATTCATGGAGAGAGATATTTTACATTATCAAACAATCCTTCACAAAAAATAAATAAAGTCTTGCAAGTTTTTTAAAAAAATGGTTACAAGCATAATTCAGGTAGATTGAGTTTTTAGTAGAATAGTAACATTAAGAGTTGTGACATTGATTTATTTTAATTACCTTATTTGTCATATAATTTAACATAAGATATTTATATATAATTTGTTATAATTGTTTTAATTATATTTTGTCTACCATCAGGACTCTTGCCTGAAATACAGCAATAATAAAATTATGTGCTTTACAACGGTAGAATTGTTTAGTAGCTTAAAATTGGAATAAAGGTACTAAGCTAACATGAAAACTGTGAAAGAATAGATTTTTTAACAGAACAAATAGGTTTTTGAATCTATATTTTTTTTCCAGATTGACTTTATTTTCTTTATTTCATATTCTACAAAAAATATCATGTCAGAAAATAAAGTCAGTCTGGAAAATCTTCCCAAGAATACATATAATTTTAAAATTCCTCAACTAACATGACAGGAAAAATGCTTTTCATGATGCCTAATTTTCTATTTGCAGAGAATTATTGTTTTGATTAGGATTCAACAGTTATGCAGGAACCAGTTATATAGCTATAATAGAATTATATTTTCCTACAAAACCATAGCTGGGGAAACATATTTTGAGAGGAGGCACATGCTGGAGTGGAAGATGAAATAGTAACATACTGTTTATTCTTTCAGCCAATTGAAACAATAGGAATGGTTGTCTGTTCAGGATCTATGGGTTTCAGTGAGAATCCTCTGTGGATACTGTTAAGATGGATTTAAGAGCTGACCAGTTGTTGTAAGGCTGATGCAATGAGGATGAATCAGCATAGTTATTGCCGTTTTAAGACTGAGGATAGGTCCCACAGGATTTTACCGCTTTAAGAAGCTGTATATATAAAGGTGGCTATGAGAGGGTATCTCTCTCTCCCTCCTTGTGTTCTGTCTCCATTGTGGTTCTCCGTGCAGAGTAAAGTAGATTGCTTGCTTGCCTGCTATGTGCTTTACACATACATGTGTGTATATAGCAGTCTTGCATATAAACCACTGTTAAAAGACAAAGCCTCTGTGTGCTGAGTTGCATTCCTGGGTTGTCTCACAATAGTAACTCTGCAAACACTCTGACAGATACTCAATGAAAGGTGCAGTCTTCAGAGGATTATATTTCTAGGTATCTTTCTAAAACTTGCTAATTGGAAAGATCCACAGAAATTATTTATCAAAATTCACTTAATCCTGCCTTTTGGAACATCTTGCCTCCTAAAGTGAGGTTGATCCCAACCCTCCTGATCTTCCACAAGACTAAAGTTCGATTGGGGAGACTTCACACTGGGAGTAGTGGATAAATTAATGGTCCCACCTCCTCACTGTGGTTAGAGTTAAGTATTCATATTTTATAGTATTTTATTTGTATTGCACATCGGTTTTGTTTTATTCCTTTAACACTGTAAGCTGTCCAGAGTAACCCTGTGGTAAGATGGGCAACAAATAAATTGAATAAATAAAAAATAAAATAAAATTAATAATTATTTTTAAAATATATTTTCCTGTTATGGCTGCATCTGTTTCAAGAATGCACATGTCTAAACTCTATAGCACCTTCTTTTTGTTCTTTTTAATATATATTGCACTCCTTTTCCTGAAGGAAAACAAATTCCAAAGTGAAATTTCCAATTATGACAAGTCTTATTCACCCTATGCCACTGTTTCTATTATAATTTAATCAGAAAAAGCTGAAAATAATCTTCTCTACCAAGTTCCTTTTCTCTGTTCATACTATTTCCATCACTGTATTGCAATTTCATTTCTAATTAGTTTCTTGGCATGTAGAAATGCAAAGCTTATTTAATTTTATCCAAGGTTTGTGTGTACACTTTTTTTCCTGGCAAACTGTTGTTCCCTCTACATTTGTGTTGATTTTTACCTAATGTGCTTCCTTACTAAGTAGCTAAAAGAAATCTTCCCTGAAGTTTTTGACTTTTAGTCTACTTTCACTATACAAAGCTATTCTCACTATCAGTCAGCTTAGTTCAGTGTGATAGCCCCCCAAATCAGTATGTGTGTGTGCGTGTGCATGTGTGTATATGGTATTGTCTTTGTGAATGTAGGTATACATGCATATTTATTAAACTAAAATAGAGCTTAATTTCTCAAATCATGTTTTTCTGTATGTATCTGTAATGGTTGACTCTCTCTCTCTCTCTCTCTCTCTCTCTCTCTCTCTCTCTCTCNTCTCTCTCTCTCTCTCTCTCTCTCTCTCTCTCTCTCTCTCTCTCTCTCTCTCTGTGTGTGTGTGTGTGTGTGTGTGTGTGTGTATGTATGAACACACACACACACACATACCAGATCAGCAGAGTTGGAAAGGATCTTGGAGGTCTTCTAATCCAACACCATGCTCAGGCAAGAAATCCTATCCCATTTCAGACAATTGGTTGCCCAATCTCTTCAGCTCCAGTGTTGGAACACCCACAACTTCTGGAGGCAAGTTGTCCCAATGATTAATTGTTCTAACTGTCAGGAAATTTCTCTTTAGTTCTAGGTTGGTTCTCTCCTTGATTGGTTTCCATCTGTTGCTTCTTGTCCTGCTGTCAGGTGTTTTGTGAAAATCCCTCTTCTTTGTGGCAGCCTATTAGATATTGGAACACTGCTATCATGTCACCCCACTTCTTTTTTTCATAAATTAAACATACCCAATTCCCATACCCATATCCACGAAAGAGCTGGCATTAAAGATGATGGTCCTATTTTCATTTTTTTTTTGTATTTCAGCTTGTCTGTCATATTTGTGATGGCTATTTATTATTTATAAAGTTCTTATACAACCGTTCTGTGAAATGAAAGCCCACTTTGCATAATCTTTCCTACTACAGATTTGAAAATTTGCCTGAGGTGAACATTTAGATTGCTAGAAAAACAGTATTTTTGCCATTTTATCCCACCTAAGAAAAACTCAATAAGATGAAAAAAGAAAAAGAAAAAGAGAGATAAATATACACTAGGCTATTGTTTTTCACATTTCTTTAGTTATTGGCTATGGACGTCTTGGTATTTCATTGCTGAAATAATTCTGTCTATTCACTGGTTTACTTCCCTTTGCTCAGAGGTTTGCAAAATGATTGGCTCATAAGAGGTAAAGTTAGATGAAGTTATGTGCTGTTTATTTATATACATATACGCTTCTCACTCTCTTGACTCTTCTACTCCCTTAAAAACCCAGTGAGTGGGAATGATTTCAGGAAAAGGATCAGGAAATAATAACAATGATAATGATAATAATAATGGGAAACTGGTTTTTTAAAAATTTACTACAATAAAAAGGAAGTTTATATTTTTATCAGTAAAACTTGTATCATGTCAGAGGCAGAGGTCTGATTAATTTGGGGCTATTTAGCAAACTCTGCAAAATGTCATAAACCACAATAAAGAAAATGTGCTGAAAGGCAAATTTTGAGTTAGGCTGAATTGCCCCAAAATAACTGGAAGCATTATGTTATAATTATTTTTTTAAAATTAGGTTCTTGGCATAATTTTTTTAAAAAATTATTATCATTATTTAATTATTTACACAAAGATTTTATCCCTCTATTTTGTTTTCTCTCAATATCACTGTAAACAAAAATAGAGTAGAGAACTCATCTTGTTTGACTTCTTTTTATGGTCAAAATGACA
Organism: Laticauda laticaudata; assembly: GCA_004320025.1. Taxonomy (NCBI): domain Eukaryota; kingdom Metazoa; phylum Chordata; class Lepidosauria; order Squamata; family Elapidae; genus Laticauda; species Laticauda laticaudata. Next base: position 6,775 of record BHFT01027987.1, on the reverse strand, counting down.
CCATGTAAATTAAGAGGCAGCATCAGTGTCCTCAAAACACTATGAAAATGGGAAAATCATGACACACATGTGACATCATCACCTAAATGCCACCTTTACACATACTCTCATTTAAGTTTCTAAATTGCTATCTTTCTTCCTGCTACTGAAGATGCCCAGGAGAAGGAGTAATTATAGGGAGGTTCAAGAGAACCCAAGATTCACACCAGATAATTTAAAAGAACAATAGAGGAGAATCCATTGAGAAATGCTGAATGACTGAAATGAAATGCTGAATGACTGAAGGGGGAACAATTACAAGGAGAGGTGGGATGGAATGTCATGGAAGAAGAAATGGTCTGGGATCTAGAACTGTGAACAGAAATATTGAATGGATCAATACCTGTATAAATCCTGTAACTATCTTAACAGAGATAGATGCCAATAGATAAAATCAAAACACCAAACCAGAGGGCAAGATGAGCAAGATGTTCAATCAGCCAAGCATGGAGATACAGAAAGTTATCCAGTCTGACTTCAGTTACAAATTCAAAATAAAAAAGTTCTTCCCCTTACATCTGGGATATTACTATATATGAAAAGATAGAATGGTTTTCATATCCTGGATTCAATTTTGTGGTATCTTATTATTTGGGTGGTATCTACTAATAAACCAGAACCCAATGCAACTAATAAACACTCAGTGGCATAGCTTACATATCTCATATAACTTCTGGGTATTAAATTCTAAGCATTTGTTCATCCCTTAACAGTAATAATTATCAGTAAAAAGTGTTACTTATTATTAACTACAGATTTTACTTGTATGCTTTTAAGATCCAATGAAACAATGATTGGTTTTGTTTTTATTTTTATTAAGTATTGCACAGGTCTGGTTAAATCTGACTACTACAATTAAAAGCTCTTGGAATCTGAGATTGGTGCACTGAATATTTTATTTATCTATTTCTCTAGCTATATCTCAATCACTGGAATAGCTCCAGGTAACAAATGTAGGGCTTATTCTATTACTGTCTCTCATTTTTAAAAAGTTGCTAGTTCCTTGTTCGTTGTTTAGGATCTCTTCAGTGTTTATCTTTCATGCAACCACTATATAATCGTTTTGTTTTTGGAGCTTAATGAAAGTAGAAACTTTTCTTTGAAAAGCAATGCCATCTGCTCCATTTGTCACTTTCACTTCAATTTTTGTAATTACTATATTCCCACATCCATTTATTTGACAGCCATAGCTTTTTAATAAGTTTTCTTTTTATTCCAGTCTCTCTTAAAACTGGTTAGAGAGAATGCTTTAAGGCTAGGAGAGCCTACTGTTTAAATCTGCTTCCTGCAGCCTTTGTATACCCAGCCTCGTAATACTTTTATGACTTGATCTTTCATACATTTCTTACACAATCCAAAGCTCCTAAATTCTTCCTCTATTGTCCAACCATTGATAAAATAAATCCCAACTTTGAAAATATTCTGTGTCTTCTTTTTCTTTTATCTTCATTGTTAATCTGTCCATTTCTGCACAGCCCAGTATTCTGTACCTGTCAGCAGGTCCCCCAAGGCAGTGTTCTAGGACCAACTCTCTTCATACTCTACATAAATGACCTTTGTGATCATATTAAGAAGCAACTGTTCTCTTCGTGATGATGTAAAGCTATTCAACACACAGACATACTGCTACCCTTCAAAAAACCTCGATGTATTCTCTATGTATCGAATGGTCAAATAAATGGCAACTTCAAATCTCAACACATAAATGCTCTGCCTTACATATGCCAAAAAAAACAAAATAATCAGAAAATAAAATACAGTCTGAATAGTCAAGACCTTGTTGATGATACGAACTCTGTCAAGGACCTTGAATACTCAACTCTAATGATCTAAGTGCTAGAGCCCCATTGTACTAGAGCATACAAACATTTGTAAACAGTTGTACTGTAACTAGAGCATGACAAAACATTTGTACTGTAACTAGAGCATACAAAACATTTGCTCCACCAATACTCAAATATATCTATCAGTCTGGAACCCACATTACGATCTATCTCAACTATTTACACAGTTGAGAAAGTCCAGAAATATTTCACAAGAAGAGTCTCCACTCCTTACTCATTGCAGAATACTTTATGCACCAGACTTGAAATTCTAGCCTAGAAAACCTAGAACTACGCTGCCTTCCGTCCAATCTAAATATAGTATATAAATCAGATATTGCAATGTCCTACCTGTCAATGAATACTTCAGCTTCAACCATAAAAATACGAGAGCAAACAATAGACACAAACTCAAGGTTAATCACACCAAAACTTGATTGCAGGAAATACGACTTCAGCAACAGAGTGGTCAATGTCTGGATACTCTACTGACTCTTAGGTTTTTTCCCCAAACCCCAAAAACTTTAACCTTAGACTGTCTCCTATTGACCTCACCCCTTTCCTAAGAGGTCTGTAGGGGTTATACATAAGCGCACCAACGTACCTACCGTCCCTGTCCTATTGTTTCTTTTATTTTTCTTATATGTATCTATGTATTCATAACTATGTTCTTACTTGTATTTATTATCTTGTAAGCAATTGACAAACCAAATAAAATAAATAAAAAAGTATTTTTTTTTCAATTACATTTTTTTCTGTAGATGTTTCCTTGGTTTTTAAAGTTGTATAAATACAATTCTTGCTGCTTTTAAAATATATAATATCAAATATACTATCTTTGTCATATTTTTTTGGTATAATGCCTAACAAAAATAGCTCTGGCTTAAAATCCATGTGCTGTTTTAACATTTTTTCTAACCACATATGCATTTTTGCCCTAAATCTTTTTGCTTTTGGGCAAATCCACCACGAGTGGTAGTTTGTGCCCGTTTTTTAAAATTACATTTCCAGCATTGGTGGACATAGTTTTAAACATTTTTGCTAGTCTTGCTAGTGGTAAATGCCACCTATAAAACATTTTATACACATTTTCTTTATAGGTTGTTGCCATTGTCAATTTATAATTCGTGTATATGATTTTGAGGAGCACAATGCTATGAAAACTCAGCCTTCTATGGAAAATCAATGTATGATTAAGGCATTCCTGAAACATGCAGAAACACCCATAGACACATCATGATGCTGGAATTTTAAAAACAGTGTTAAGAAAGGTTCAGGAATTTTGTAAAAGTAGTTGCCTAGGTGTCTACTAGATGTAAATCCTAATTTTGCTCCTTAAGTCTACTACATTTTTCAAATTATGTGGTGAACATTTTACTTTCTATTTTATGAAACAATTTGTTTGTACTTCTACCTTAAAGACTTGATTTTATAACTAAAAGTGGTTACAATGCTTTTTTGCCTTTTGGAAAAGATCTCATAATTGACCATTGACAAAGAGTTAAATTTCGCTTTATGATAAGTAGAGCAGTTATTTCCAAAATGGAAAGAAGCTGTTGTAATCATTTGTACCTGTTAGAGCTGCAAATAGATTTCTTTTTCTTTTCCCTTTGTCAGGAAAAATGAGTTTCAGCACCTTGGCACTTGGGATTGATAGCTTGATAATTGCATGAACACAATGTATAAAAGTGGATAGCTTTTGTTTTTTTCACCCTGTAATTTCATAATGGAAGGAGCTCTGATGGATTTTTCATAAATATATGTCATGATACATTTGTTTGTTTTTATATCAGGGTGATGTTTTGGAATTGAAGTTTCTTGCATTGGATTATTCAGAGAACTGACTAAACAGTGATGTGTGTGTGTATGTGTGTGTGTGTGTGTGTGTACAATTTAACTGCAGAGATAAAGATTTTATGCTGCTAACCTATAACCTCACTATTCTCTAATGAAAAAGTTACAATATGTTATTATTTGCTGACTTCTCTGCGGTGAGAGGAATGGCAAACAAATTTAATAAACAAATAAAACATAAACAAATAAATTAAAACTATAAATATCCTTGAATCCAGAGAAGAAGATGAATTATTAATTTGGTTTTCATCCTGCAAAAGGCATTACCTATCAGACCGAATATAACTAATAACCAACTGGGTCTGTATGCGAGAATAAAATAAGGTTATGAAATGTGGTGCAACCTGCAACCTTCACATTGTTGAGCCACTCTGAGCAATCTAGAATTCTTCATAATTACATGATAAAATTTGGTTCACTCCATAATGGGTATTCTCAGTTACACTCATAGAAAAGATACAGTAAATGGATCCAGATTTATAGAAAGAAAATAATGCTGATAAAAAAGAAAGAAAGAAAAAAGGTAACCAGCAGCAAGGTAGAAAGACTCAATTACAGTAGTGATGGATGCATTGTTGTGAGATCTGAAGGATCAGGTTGAGAGAGATTGCCCTGATCCCTAGACATGAACAGCAAATATGAATAGGTATGTGTTCGTGTATGTACATTCTTGCAGGGTCTCCAACCTTGCCAACTTTAAGACTTGTGAACTTCAGCTAGCTGAGGATCTATGGCAGTTGAAGTCCACACGTCTTAAAGTTGCCAAGGTTGGAGACCCCTGCATTCTTGTGTATGTACAAACCTGAAAGAGCAGGTGTCGACCCTGAAGCTGACATATGTGTAGCCATATTTTATTGTAGTCAATGTCTATTTTTTTTCTTGAACTTGACAATTAGATAAATAGATTTTGTTGAAATATGGACTCCTGGGATTTTTATTCTGGGGACATATTACTTGGCACCTTGACAGCAGGTTTGCTGTAATAGTTAAAGTGTCTGGTTAGAAACTAGAAGTCCATGAGTTCTACTTCCAGAAGTAGAGTCACCCAGAACTCGGTACAAAGCTATCTGGGTGACTTTGGGCCAGTCAGTTTCTCTCAGTTATAGGAAGGAGGTTAGAAAACTTATTTCTGAAATTTTGCCAAGAAAACCGCATAGACTTGTCCAGGCAGTTTCCAGGAATCAGTACTGACATGAATGAACATACATATCGCACTCACCTGAATATACACTTCCTGAACCACACCAGTGTGGTTACGTACTTGATTAAAAGTGAAGAGACACAGATTCTAAACCTGTCTTAGACATAGAAACTAGTATAACTTTGGGTCAGATCCAATCTAAATATGTTTCTCTGGGGTTTACTTTTAGATATATAATTTTGATATGTGTCTGTTTGTAGCACATACACATACATACATACATATACATACACACATAACATACACATATAAATAAATACATGAAACATAACAATAAACTTTTGTGGATGTTAATCTGGGTGCTTAAAATGAATGTATTAAAATGTGTCTGTGGTGAATAAAGTGACATTGTCTAAATATATTTTTAATAGAAATCCATGTAACAATGTTTGGGGAGTTCCGAATTAGAAGAAGCAGTTCCTCTTCACACACAAGGGAATTTTCCTAAGATCTACGGAAGTGTCAGTAATATCTGAGAAATGGTTTTTCTTCTTCTTTGCAGCTCTTGTATGCAGAAGATTGCAAAGTTCAAAATTTAATCAGTTGCTTGATTGAAACATGGAACATTGTGCTGAATCACAGCACTCTTATTTTATTTAATATCAGCTCAAGGTGATTTTGACACAGGGTGGCTTTTCCATCAAAAGCATGTGGAGTTGCATGGAAATCAAAAGGAAACAGTGCTGTAGAACTAAAAACCCGACTGTAATGCATGATAACGGTTCCTTTAGAAATGTCACAAAGCTATCTCAAATGCATTTAATATGGAGAATAATACATAATGAAACAAATGACATGAAAGTGAATGCTGAAATGACATTACATACCACATTGGAAACAAGATTCTATTTGGTGATTTGAACTTCTGATATATTCGTTGGACTATGAATGAGCCATTTTAATTAATTTACTTTGAGATGACAATATACAACACTGTCTGTGGGAATGTCATAAAAATAAAGAAAAGCTTCAGGTTGATTTGAAAGTTTTTACAGTTTCTTTAAAAAACAATCATGTTTTCTGATCTGCAGAATGAATAGAAAAAATAAACCATAGTAGTTAAGGTTAAAAACCAGAAACTGTAAGCTCTAACCTTTTCTTAGCCATAGATACAGGATGTGAAATATTTGGCCAGTCACTTTCTTTCACTGCAACCCACTTCATAGGGTTGTTATTGTGGGGTAAATGGGAGGAGGAAATAGCTTTATGTATGTTTACCACCTTGAGTTATTTATGAAAATAATAAAGGGGGGATAAAAATCAAATAAATAAATATTGCTATTTTATATCTAGTTTATTTGTACAAAACATTTGTACATTAAAAAAAGAAATAAAGAAGAAATAGAATATTTTATTGTCACTTTGAATGTACACTAAGCAGTGTACATTCACTAAAATGAAATTACATTGCATATCACTCTCAAAGGGTCACCACCACTCTAATAAACATGACAAGATAAATAAATAAATACAAAATAATGCATACAAATCATCAAATTAAATACAAAAGGTATTTGAATTTTAAAATGCTCAAATTAAGCCTCATAAAATTAAAGTAGTGATCCAGGGACTTCCGGTTTGCAAGGCTCGGCGGTGGCAGGAATCCCCGATCATGTGCGGTTTCTGCTGTGCTCGCCACTGGAGTGGCCCGAGCCAACCGGCTTCGGGGCTATAGCCACCCCGTAGAGGTAGCTGAAGACAGGGGAGACCTAGCAGGGGTTGGGGGAATCGCACCCCCCTCCTCAGCTGGCTTAACTCCCTTTTCCAAAAGCGGTAGAGCAGCGGTCAGAAATGGCCGCCACAAGGAAGCTTTTGTTGGGAAAAGAATGTGAAGGAGGAAGCTGAGAAGCAACATCCA